>JAFEMH010005462.1:0-162331 GCA_022495995.1 Adenophora triphylla var. japonica | reverse complement strand
CCACTTAGCTTAATAGTACTCACTCCGTTTTTAAATAATTTTCTCATTTTTTTAATTATGAATAAATTTTGATTTTAAATTGATTTAATTATACAAATAAAATTTAAAATAATAAAGAAAAAAAATAGTGAAAAAGATCAATTTTGGTATTGAGGAAGTATAGAACAAGAGAATTGTTATATAAACCTGTATCATTAAATTCACCCTCTGAAAATTAAAACAAACCCTTTCCTTTTCCTTTATACTCCTTATCTCATTTATATCTTATCTCTCACACCCCCACCCCCACCCACACCCACACCCACACCCATTAACCAAACATACTCTCTCACTCACCCAAACCCATCATCATTTACTGAATTTTAGAGAGAGAAATATTGGACAACAAGGTAATTTTGGTTTAATTCGTTCGAAAATTACTTTCTAAGGTTTAATTCGTTCGATTAATGTTTCAATTTGAGAATTTTTGGGTTCAATTTATTTCAAATTCTGGATTTGTGGTGGTTCGGCCAGTACCGACCGAAAATGTAGATCTGTTCGGCCAGTAGTGGCCAAACTTCTTGAATAAGTTTAGCCACACCCGCCCGAACATCTTGAAAAAGATCAGCCACTACTGGCCGAACTTCTTGAAAAAATTCAGCCACTACTGGCCAAACTTCTTGAATACGTTCGGCCACACCCGATCGAACTTCTTAAATAAGTTCAGTCAGACCCGGCCAAACTTCTTGTCTATTTAAAAATACATACATTTTCTTGTCTATTTAAAAATAAACGATTGCTCAAAGTACCTTAGCTTTATTCTCATGTCAAAACGATGTTATGTACCCAAATAACAGGCCAAAATATTTGAATTTTTTTTTTCTAAATTACAAAAGTTCTGCATGATTGCGAAACTTATTCAAGAAGTTCCCACAAGTAGCCTGAACTTTTCAGAAGTTTGCCTGTGTGGCTGAACTTATTCAAGAAGTTCGCCACTACTGGCCGAATTTTTTTTTGTTTTTCGGCCGGGTGTGGTCGAAAAAATAACGTGGCCTTGGACACGGGCATGTACTAGTTGTTATATATAGATCCGATTTTAAACAACAACAACCCATATGGAAAATTTTTTTTTTAAAAAAATTTAATTTTTTTTTTTGTTATACTCCATCCGTCCCACAAGTATATAAAAAAATTTCTCTTTTGGGCGTCCCACAATAATCTATACTTTCTCAAAACAGAAATGAGACCCACTTTTCTCTACTCACAACACTTATTAAATTTACTATTCTCTCCACTCATTCTCTCTCCTATTTTACTTTTATACTCACAACACATTACCTTTATCACTTTTTACCTTAATCTTCGTGTCGAACCAAAAAGTTTATATAATTGTGGGGCAGATGAAGTACTTATATAGATTCTCGGAGAACAAACAGTCGTCGTGAACTCTTTTGCCGTACAATGACCTAATTCACCAAACCCGTTTCCAATTTACCAAATTCCCAAATCTCCATAGCTTTCCATTTCTCAATTAAAACGAAACAGAAATTCGTCCCCTCCCAATAGGAATGGAAAATCGTTCAATTCCCAATTTTAAACAACAACAACCACCCATATGTCAGAAATCGAAGCTTCTGCCCAGATTCAAGAAAGAAGAGCGTGAACAAAGTATCTTCAGAAGGGCCGTCGAAAAAAGCAGATAATTTTCGTCTTCCCAGCTCAAATAATTAAAGCCCCCTTTTTTGTGTAGGAGATTGCCAATTGGGTTATCTTTCATGACCATGGGAAGGCGTAAGTTCATCATCTTTTGTTATGTTCATTATTTTGATTGTATTTCGTAACCCAGAAGGCGATTTTCTTTGATGTGCTATCTTGTATTTGGATGGAAGTTGGTAATGTAGAATGCGTGTAGTTCATATTTTCGGAGTTTTTTTTTAATTACTAAAAATACATTCTTGAATGCTAATTTTTATGTCCGATGCATTATGAATCAGTAGCGGAGCTAGAATTTTACATAAAGGGTCAAAATTTTATAATGGTAGAAATTAGATGAGAGGTAAATTGGGGTCTGATGATGACGCCAAGACTTTTGGGTCTAAATAAGATAACTAACTTTGTGTGATCCGAACCTGTTAACACAACACAAACAATAACTCCGTTAGATACCAAGTCGGATTTGATTTCGGCTTTTAGGCCCTCAGGTGTGAGAATGAGATCTCTGAGGAGTTATGAACTGAGAACAAGGCTTGAAATGCTTTAGTGTGTGTGTTTAGGTTTAGACAATGTGACATATCTTGCCCAAGAGGGCAATGAGGAGTATTTATAATATAGAGAGATCTTTGCGGAGAGATCTCCACCGTTGACTGTATTTGTCTTACTCGTGAAACATGGCGAGCTCTGATAGGAGCGTACGGTCAAAGGACACTGATAGTGTTGTGAATGTCGGTAAAAGGACGAAAGTCAGAGGAGCAAGTGACAGTTAGTTCGGCGCCACAATACGCGTGATGGGCTTCTGGGGTTTCATTTAATGCGATGGGGATAGATCGGTCTGAGATGTCATTATAGTACAGTTTGTCGGTTGTAATGACGGAAAGGGGAGCGTTCGGGTAAACCAGTCCGCTACGCGGGAGTTCAGACATAGAGAGTCCGCAATGAGGTGGATATGAAAGGGTTTCTTGGTGAGATGGATTAGCCCGCTCCCCAGGTGAACTTGGAATTGGACCGATTTACTAATAGGATTGAGCCAGTTCGTATGTAGCGACATTGGGCCCGGTCCGAAGGGTCCGAGCTCATCAGGGTCAAGTAATAACACTTTGCAATATGTTTTCTAGCAAGGGGGGGTTTAAAATTAGGAAACGTTACTCGCCTTGCCCTAAATGAGTCCCCATTTTTTTATTTTTCTAGAAATCCTTACAATTTTGACTTATAATTAATTCTAGTAACAAATATTCTCCCTCCGTCCCAAAACGATCTTCCCACTTTTTTGTCAGAACTATACAGGAATTTTAAGCAATAATTTAGTTATATCCTAATGAAAATCTAAAACTTGTTATTGATGGTATTGTTGATGGTGTATTAATAACAAGTTTTAGATTTTCTTTTGTATAATTAAATCAACCTAAAATTATTGCTAAAATTTCCTTCGTAGTAATGGTAAAAAAGTGGGAAGATCATTTTGGACAAAGGGAGTACATAAGTACAGTTAATATTCACTTTAAGACTTGTAGTATTGCAAGTATACTTTGGATATTATTTTTGGCAAATATGAATTTAGTAACTTTCTCAAAGAAATGTACATTATTGAATGCTAATTTTCTTTGATGTGCTATCTTGTATTTGGATGGAAGTTGGTAATGTAGAATGCGTGTAGTTCATATTTTCGGAGTTTTTTTTTATTACTAAAAATACATTATTGATTGCTAATTTTTATATCTGATGCATTATGAATCCAAGACTTTATAATGGTAGAAATTAGATGAGAGGTAAATTGGGGTCTGATGACGCCAAGACTTTTGGGTCTAAATAAGATAACTAACTTTGTGTGATCCGAACCTGTTAGACAATGTGACATATCTTGCCCAAGAGGGCAATGAGGAGTATTTATAATATAGAGAGATCTTTGCGGAGAGAACTACACAGGAATTTTGAGCAATAATTTAGTTATCCTAATGAAAATCTAAAACTTGTTATTAATGGTATTGTTGCTGGTGTATTAATAACATGTTTTAGATTTTCATTTGTATAATTAAATCAACCTAAAATTATTGCTAAAAGTTTCTTCATAGTAATGGTAAAAAAGTGGGAAGATCATTTTGGACAGAGGGAGTACATAAGTACAGTTAATTTTCACTTTAAGACTTGTAGTATTGCAAGTATACATTGGATATTATTTTTGGCAAATATGAATTTAGTAACTTTCTCAAAGAAATGTACACTCATTTAGGGACATGGAGTATAAGTTTAATGGTAAAGCATCTCATTGTCTATTATCACAATGGACTAATTGACTATATTCCCAACCGCTGACCCCCTGATAGTACATGTGTCTCTGTTATAAATATGCTTACCAGGTTAATGTACTCTACTATCTATATTATAAATGGCAACATGCCACCTCACCATGTGAACAATTGAATGAATAGTGTCATATGCCAAATTTCCCATTTTGTCCTCACTAAGTTGTCCCTTTCCCATTTTGCCCTTTAAATTTTTTTTTTAATTTAAAAAAAAAAAAAAAACACACGGGCTTGCTCTAGTCTTGTATATAGAGTGGTGTTATCCACACCCCCGAGTGAAATTTTTGAGAGAAATAGAAGACATGCTTTGGGTTAGTGAGAGGAGCCTTGGACTTAAAGAGTTAAAGCGAGAGAGTGCTGCACATAAATTAATCAAAAAATTAAGTCGCATATGTACGTAGTCCTCGTTGTGTGTCCTCGCCCTAAATCGCAATCAGAGTCTTTGTAGTCTCGTCGAGAGTCGCAAGTCATATTACTAATACCTAGACTTCATTTAAATAATTAATTATTATATGACCCCTTCACCGGTCAAAATTTTCAATTTGGCCTCCTGAAGTGTCCGGAAGTGTCAGAAAATGTGTCTGTAGGTTTCCCAGCGAGTTGGAACCGTGTCGAATTTTTTTACTATTTTATTTTTTGAAAAAAAAAACACTTTTTGGCATGTCCTATACGTGCCTGAAGGTGTCGAAACGTGACACCCCGACCTTGAAAAGGGGTCCGTGATTCCTACCAAGGTGTATGTGCTTTTGCTATGCAGCATTTGTCTGTGCAGAGAATTTCAGTAGTTTATTCAATCTCTTGTATTCTGAATTTCTGATTCGATATCATCTTCGCATTTCCCCCTGCAGGTTCCGGCTGTAGTAATATTGCTTATAATTTTGAATCCAAGGTTCGCAATGGACGTTCAAATGAGGGAAAGCCTAATCTGCAAGACTGCTTAGATAATCTATTTGAGAAAAGGTGGTTATTTCTTGATATGAGCTTATTTCCCTTCTAGTTTTCTTTTAAGATTTAGGATTATCAGCCATTTCTGCCAGAAATTCATGTTTTGTTACCTATGTTTCATGGCTAAGTGATGATGATTTCTGTTTTTAGGGGATCGAGAAGGGAGATGGCACTCTCTTCGATTATCGAGGGTCTTAGGGTTAGCTGTCGGTATCAATTTGCTGAAAAGAAGTAAGCAGTTCCATTTGTCAATTGGAAACTTTTACTCCCTCCGTCTCTAAATGAATGTCTAAAATTTTTTGATCAAGAGTTAATTTGAATTTTTTGTGGACATTCATTTTGGACGGAGGGAGTAATATCTAAAAGGAGCTTGACTTCTCTTTATGAATGGAGTTTGATGACTCACTGTTTGCTCCTCACTTGCAGTTTTGCTACAATACTTTACCGATGCTTAAATTGCTTTAAAAAGGGTTCTATCAAAGAGAGGTGTTTAGCTTGTGATGTCCTCGGTAATTTGCTACTTCTAAACGACACACTTTTCCGTTCCATTTTCATTTTGTGTTGAACTGTTCTTTTGACTATTGTGCATCTAGGATTGTTGGCTATCACCATTGGATGTGGCGACAAGGCTCATGAACTATATGTGGAGTCACTTCCCGTCCTTTCAGAAGCCCTCAAATTGGGTTCTGAATCAGTAAATCTGATATCAGTATGTATATTTTGCCCTTTTATCTTGATTTAACTTATCTTTTCTGCTGATTGATTCACATTGAAAAGGGTAAATTGTTTGGTTCCTTTCATGTGGTAGATCTTGAACTGTTTGGCTATTGTCACTTTTGTTGGCCGAACTGATTCAGAGGAGACACAGAGCTCTATGCTAAACATATGGCATTACATGCATTCAGAAACGGGCTATGAAGTAAGTATTTCTCCGTTTTTTTAATTAACGTTGTTTCTGAATTTCTGGCAGTAGTACCTGCCTGGACTGTACAACAATGGACATTGTGGTGTTTTTGTCTTCGATATCATACTCGAAATTGTTATTATTTATTTCAGGTAGGTAAAGGAAATCATTCAGCTGCTGTTCAAAGCGCTGCAATATCTGCTTGGTCGCTTCTTCTAAGTAGCATAGATGGTTGGACAGTTAATCACAAGTATTGGCAAGGGTGTGTTCTTTCTTTTGTTCACTGTCACATTAATTAGAATGAGTTAACTTCTTTTTTTCTTCTTCATGAATTTGGATTCTTTAAGACCTTTGCAAGCATAAGTTTCCACTTATTTTCCGCTATTCGATTTTTGGGTTTCCATATTAGTGTACAGCCATATTTAGTCTACTTGCATGTGTCTGCCCATATAGGCAGACTAATACTCCCTCCGTCTTATAAAGATATCCCCCTTTTTAAGTTGTTAATTTGATTGAACTTTGACCAAAGATCTAAGAAATAATAATTATCCCAATAAAATTATAAAACTTGTTATTGATACACCATTAAAAATACATTTTTTTGTACTTTCATATTACATTAACATAAATCATTGATTAAAATTCAATCTAAGTGACAGCTAAAAAAGTGAGACTATCATTTCGGGACGGAGGGAGTACTTCTATGAATCATATTCAAGGATAACACCTATTTTCAAACTGATGCAGGGCAATTCCTTTCTTTCTGAACTTACTAGAGGCAGACAATGTATTTATTTATGCTGCAGTTGGTGAAGCACTGGCTATAATATTTGAAGTGGGGTACCTTGAGAAGTTTTCTGGCAACTATACAAGTAGTAATGATAGTTCACCAAATGATGGAACTGATTTTCTGAATGGAACTTCATCGGTAAAAGAACTAAAAGAAAGAGTATTGGGGAGAATGAAATTCCTTTCTCTGAAAGATGAATCTAGGAGTATGGTTGATGGATCTGTGAAAAAAGATCGCTCTACTTGGGATTGTATAGCAGTTTTTGAGGTAGTGCTTCAATTCTTACACTTCCTATGTCCCATAATAAATGTCGCATTTTACTTGTCAGCGTTTGTAAGGAATTTGCTTTTCTTCTTTGTACATTGTTTGTACCATTGTAAAATTGGACCAAATCTATTTCCTTGCTTAAAAATGCGACATTTATTATGGGACGGACCAAAAAGGGAAGTATGACATCTATTTGGAGATGGAGGGAGTATCTATCATTTTTATGTATTTTAAGCTATTCTGTTGATCTTAAACAATCTCACTTTTAAGGATGATGGTTTCCCTGAGACCTCAAAGAAGATTGGTAAACAGACCGTAAAATTAAAAAGATGGTGTCAGTTGATCCAGGTATATCTCCTTTAGAATTAGAACATTTCTTTCTATACGGGGATCTTTATGATATTTTAGCTTGTGCATCATATTACAGCTAAAATTTATGAATCGTCTTCTTGGTGGAGGATTTGTCACACACATGCTGGTAGATTCTTCTTCCTCTCTACTTTCTTCTAGTCCTAGATTTGCAGTTATTAATAGTCGAATTGAATTTCCTGTATGAGCAGGAAAATGAACATCTTCACGATCTATTTGATTTCACACCCAATAAAACAATCCGTGGCAAAGCTCTGTATGTATCTGAAAGAGAAGAGGTCAGTTGAGACAGGATATGTTTTCTGAATGTATGTGAAAGAGTATTTTATCTTCATCTCTCTCTCTCTCTCTCTCTCTCTCTCTCTTCGATTTTGGTTGTTCCATTCTTGTGATTTAATATATTATCCCTATATCTTTTGGAAGTGTTAAACAAATCTCTTTGAATTTATAGGTCAAGATACGTCTTTTTGTGCCGGAAATAAAGAAAAACTTAATCAATGCAGAAGATTGTGCTCAGGTACTTCACTAGCCATCTCTATTTGCCAATATGTATCTGTGATCCTATCTCTACACACTGAGAGATAGTAATGGTTCCAGCTTTCCTGACTAGACATATATCAAGCCTATATTAGTCAACTTACTTTCTGAGACATACTATACATATTTCTCTTGTTTTATAGAGTTCTTTTCCCAATCAATTTATTATTATTAATTTCCTTGAAATACCTCAGTTTTGGAATATTAACTTAGAATTCTATTTTACTGCATGGCATTTATTGAAATATTCTGGGGAGAATTCCTAAGGGGTCAAGATAAAATTTAATGCTTCTATAGCCAACTAACTCTATGAAAAAAAAAGAAGAAGAAGAAGAACTTACTGAGATCCGGCTTGTTTTTTCAATATCAGTTTTGGGTAGTGTTATTTAAGAGGGCAGCATATATCAAATCGCTACTAATGCAGAAGTAGATAGTATATCTGTTGGCATCACAATGTATTTTTAGTATTAGATGTATTTAGTAAAACTATATAACTAGTTTTTTTTTTTTTTTTTTTTTTTTTTGCTTTGCTCTCCTATTATAATTAGATTGGAGTAATTGGAATGTTAGGGTGTGTTTGACACTTCGATTTCATGCTTTGATTTGGATTTGGAATTGAAAGAATAATTCAATTCTGCATATGTGAATATGCTCTTCCAAATCAAAATCAAAAGCTTGGAATTGAGTTGCCAAACGAACTGTTAGAATTTTCATTTGTTGAGATTTTGTTGCTTGTGTATTGTCTCGATCATCCTATAGGTTGCAGTTGTAGGGCATTCTTCTTTTCTCCCTTCTTCTGCTTCTTCTTAAGACACGGATTATCTGATAATCGATCATACAACTCGGAAATAAACACCATTTTTTTGAATATCCTAATTATGCTAGTCAAGTTAGCATATGTAATTACGTCACTTATAAAAAAAGAACAATAATCTTTCTCGCAGATCTCAAGAGTGTAGTTCTTATGAGAAAGAGAATATTAATGAAGGAGGTTGTTAGGATTACCTTTTGAATGCTATTTCAGCTATAAGTAGTGATGTTGATGCTTTCAGAATAATAGGCTTGGTTGTTATTTGCCTCTTTAAAGGCTTGTTTTGCCGGAATTTGTTTAAGATTTTGGTTATTGTGTGTTTGTGAGATATGAAAATGGCCATGGATTCTTCTCCATGGATGATCAAGGAGCGTGTGCTGAAATGGGGGTGTGAAATCCCTGAAGAACCCTAAAAAATGCATCTGAATGCCTCCAATTGCTGGATTGAGGAAAAATGTAGTGCAGGACAAGGGATTATTCCATGTAATGTCGTGTAGTGTTTTAGGAAACTAAAATACTGTACGACATCTGCATGTTACTTTGCAATTTGGCCCCAAGGTATACTACTGTGAAATATGGATGAACCGGTTCTTGGTAATGCACTAGGATATGTCCATTTTTATTGTAATAATACCCTGACCTTATGTAATACAGAGTATGACCCCAAACTCTCGTATGGTAAGCTTGAAACTAAATGAATCCATATACCACATGATATTTTTAATGTTCACGTGATATCAGATAAATATAATATGAGTCACTGCTTGTTGACTTGGATATGATTTTGCCAGAGGTGGACCTACAGCCATCTATACCGGTGCAAGTGGACCCACTTAATCAAATTGCATTTCTAGTTTACTGGTTAAAAAGCTACGTTTTCAACCTTGTGATTGTGAGATCGAGTCCCATGACAAGCAATGCTATTCACAATATACATTTTGAAGTTTTATAGTGTAATTTGTGCACCCACTTACAAAAAGTCTTGGGTCCGCCACTGGCGATTGATATCTAACTTTTGTTATCAATCAAACTGCAGATTAAGAAGGCACCCAGCACTGCCTTATGTAAGGCAAGAACTCAAATACTGAACAAGAACCGTGATATCAGAGGTAGCTTCAACTTATACTAACTAATGAGATTGTCACTTTATGCTCCATTATCCTTTACAAATTTTCCTTGTTTACGCTATCTTTTTTCATTTTTATTTTATATCTATTTTTTAAAAATCTTTTCAAATGGTTTTTTTTGTATCATGCTTCTCTTGATTTTCATAATTTTTTTTTACCATCTCTCCAATTTTATGTTGTTTTCTCTCCGCTGACCCCAAATTAGTTTGGGACCAAAGGCTTTTAAATTTTTTTGTTGTTATAAGCTGTCATTGTGTAACTAGTTTAGAGTTCATACCAGCTGCTTTATCACAGAACAATGCAATTTGGATTTGGAGAGTTTATTTATTTTCTTTTTATTTCAATGTTGGTATTTGTTAGCTTCCCATTCAGATGTAGCATGTTCATTTAGGGACGGATTGAGTACCTTTTAATGCATTGCATTCCTGTGTAGGCGAGGAGCTTTGGGGATCATATAATGATTGATGGGAAGCGGGAATACGAAAGTTGGCGAGGGGTTATCTATCATTTTTATGTACTTTAAGGAAAAAAATTGGATAACATAATGTCCAAAATACCCCTTATTATAAGGAAAAAATTTTGAGTTTCGGGAGCATGAAGGCACTCGCCTCTAATGTCGTTATCTTGTTAAGTTCAAAATAAACATAGGGAAAAGCTGCATTTGATAAACAATTATCATCCAAGTTACGCAAACATTTACACGAAACACTTGAGTTATAAGCGAACGATGCTATCAAGCAGCAGTTATGAAACAATTTCTTGCTTCTATCAAGCAGCAGTTATGAAACAATTTCTTGCTTCGAGTGTAAATTTTACTCCGCAACTGTTTTAAACTCATCTTGGAAACTTCTATCCTTAAAAAAAAATCAAGATGTTTCCAATAATATTCATTACTGTGTTACGGCATTTTCCATTAGTTTAACTGAAACCGAATTCAAAAGAGCAAATAAAACGTTCTATAATTAAGGAAGACGGACAGAGAATTATATAGCATTAGAAGTTCTTGGCAGCGTTTCTCTTCTTTGCGCCTCGGGGATATGATTGCTGCTGCTAAAATTGGTTTGAGAAAGATATAGACATGGAGCAAAATAAGATCCTTCTGAACCCTAAACCCCTAAAGCTAAGTAATAAGAAAATTAACTGGAGTTATAAAAATTCTTACTCATAAAGTCCTGCGCAAGGGCTAAATCTATCATGTATTGATATTTAAAACCAGCACCAGAAACGATACTCCTAAAGCTAAATTCTTGATTATACACAGCTTGTGTATCACTTCTTCTATATAAAAATAAATAAAGATAAAAGCTGATTAACATAGAGAAGCAACTGTTGGGGATCTAACTCTTAATTAAGCAAGATAAGAGAAGTATTAAACGGTAAATAAGAATGAACAAGTAAGTTTTAAGGATCAAGAATTTCAAGGGAAAAAAAAACAATTAAAGCCAGAAAACATTGTTTGGTTTAGTGTCCACAGAGAGATAGTTTTTAAGGTTTGGAGCCAAAACCAGCCAGGAATGAAGGAAACAAGGACTGCAGGAAGCTCTTGGTATGGAACCGACCACAATCCTACCAATAGAGTGTATATCTATCTATCTATCTATCTATCTATCTATCTATCTATCTATCTATCTATCTATCTATCTATCTATCTATATATTTGGTATGTGTATCGTTATTATAGTTATGAATGTATATCTTCTAGTCTAAATAGGACTCTTGTACAGTGTATATAAACGTTAGAGATGTAATATTGATGCTGTCCAAAAATAATGGTTGGGCTTGGACCAAGGTCAACATCGGGAAACGATCCAGTAGGCCCAAAGAGAGATAAGGCCCAAGAAGAATATAGGGATAAAGGTAACCCAGTTCTGGTTCGCGGCAAAGTGTGGTGAGAGATGTCCCGCTAATTTCAATAAAAGAGAAGATCAAGGTAATGAAAGCGAGATAGCGTGAGGATAACGGCGAGATATTGAGGCAAGGCCGGCGAGATTATGAGGGGAAATGAGAGGCGAGACATTATGGTGAGGCGACACAACCCTCGGGTAACCACATTCAGCGAGAGATGGATCCCAGTTGATGCGACTCATAAGAGGCGGCATATAAATATCTAAGAAGTGGGATCCAATTAGACGGTTAGACATTGGGAAAAGTGATCACGTGCTTTAAGTTTATTCTCATAATTGGCCAATGGGGTGATGACACGTGGAATGAGGCATGGAACGTGAGGTTAGCATGTGCATGGCACGAGGGAAGGGGTATATATAGGAGGGATGGTCTTCATTGTCAAGGTACGTTCAATACACACACGAAAACACCTTTCTATTCTCTGAGATTTCCTTAAGAAAGTTATTAATCCTCACGCCGGAGGGGCTTACGCCGGAGCCGCCCCCGGATTAGTTCATTGTTTGTGGTTGTGCAGACTAGAAGGAGCCGGAGATATCGCCGATTGACTACAACGGTTGTGTTGCCGCTGAGGAAAATCCTGGCAACATCAATTGGTTCCGTTGCCGGGACTTGATTCTCTTCATCTTGGAGGCTCACGGCCGTAGATTGGTAAGTGTTGAGTGCTGTTCATAGATTTGGAGGTTTGGTTCGTGTTGGGGAGGATTCATTTGGCTTGTTGAGCTTTCGGTTGATTTAGTTCGTTGTTCGCAGTTTGTAAGTTGGAATTCGTTTGTTTTGATTGTTGTTGTTGTTTGAATTGATTATTGTTCGTAAATTTTTCATGGGTTGAAGTATTGGTGATTCTGATATTATTTGATTGGTTGGGTGCCAATTTTTTGATTTAGAAGTGTTTATCTGAGTTGAGGTGGATTTGGAGGTGTTTGTGAAGATTTATTCGAAGTTCGTTTGATTTTGGGGGTTTGAATGTGTTGTTGTTTCTGGGTTTTTGAGAGTTCTTTGATTTTGATTATCTTGGAGTTTGGCGTTTTGGGGATAGTTTGGTGTTGAACGATCGTGAAATTAGTTGAAGGTGATTTCTTAGTTTCTGGGTTCAAATCTTCAAATCTTCATAAGATTTGCAGATCTTCAAAGTGTGGGTTCATCGTCTTTGATTACGTGTGAGAAACGAAATGACAACTCCTGAGAAAGGGATAGTGGGGCAAAAGACAATGGCGGGTAGGAGCCTTATCTTGCCTATGGGGAATATTGGAACAGGTGGAACGAGGGACACATCTTCCTCGCAACAAGTGATTCCGGAGGAGATAGAGCGGGATACAGGAGGCGAAAGAGAAAGAAATGTTATGTCGCCACAGCCCGAGGATGAAGCTGAAATGGAGGAGGAAAGTTTGAGGATCCACAACAATTTGATTTTGCAATGTTGGAGAATAATAAGCGATTGAGGACATTGAAGAAGAAGCCTACCCCTATCCCGCAGGGTTTGTTGATGGCGACAGAGGAAGAGAATAAGGGAGCAAATAAGGAAGTTATTGTGGTCGGCGACGGTGAGCGACAAAAGGAGACGGAGCCTGAAAAGCATAAGGAGACAGAAACAAGAATAGAAGGGCCGCAGAAGCGGAAAGCGGGAGAGTACATGGAGAACGGGCAAAAAATCAAGGTGTATCATTGGCCACATACTTCCCAAGTGTCGTCTCTTTATTGTGAGGAGGAGGAGAATGACACTGCTTCAAATGAAGCAGGATATGGCGAGCTAGAGTTGAAGGATTCCAAAGAAGGCGAGAGGTATAAGCATGTAGAGAAAGGAAAGGGTGTGGGAGTAAGTCGTTTTGGAGAAGAGGACGGATTAAGGAAACAAATGGCTGAGATGGCAAGAAGACCGGCGAAGTTAGAAAAGGGCGGTTTAGTTGATATCGAGAAAGATTCTTTTGTCGCCCCATTTGCCAAATACATTCAGGAAGCTGAGCCCGCTCCTGAATTTCGTATGCCGACATTATCTAAGTACGCGGGAGTAACTACGGCCAGAACTCACGTGGCGGGATTTGAAGTGACTATGGCAATAGTGACCAAGGATGAGGCATTGCTATGCAAAACTTTTGCTAGCACTTTGGAGCTTCAAGCGTTGGACTGGTTTGTACAGCTTCCTGTTAACTCTATTTTGGGATATCAAGATTTTAAAAGAAAGTTTCTAGCGAGATTTGGGGCAGTGGGGACTCAGCCAGTAATGCTACAAGAATTGATTGGAATCAAGCAAAAGGCGGGAGAGGGCCTTGTCACTTTTACCATCAGATTCTTGCTAATTGCTAATCAGATTTCTGAGATTGATCCCAAGTATGTTATAATGATGTATATGTCGGGCCTGTTGTCAGAGTCTTTTAAAAGGGAATTGAGGATGAGGTTGCCCGCGACTTTAAGCGAGTTGCATGAGCGAGTTAAGGCATATTATGGTGGTGAGGACATTGAAGAGGGAACGTCTAGCGAGATTTTGAGGGCGGTGGAGTTACCAGCGGCATTCGAAATGACAGATAGAGGAAGGAGGAACTTGAATCAAT
Source organism: Adenophora triphylla var. japonica (assembly GCA_022495995.1). Lineage (NCBI taxonomy): Eukaryota > Viridiplantae > Streptophyta > Magnoliopsida > Asterales > Campanulaceae > Adenophora > Adenophora triphylla. Next base: position 148,135 of record JAFEMH010005462.1, on the reverse strand, counting down.
ATTGCAATTATCATAGAGACAGAGGGCATGATACTGATGAATGTTACAATCTGAAGAAAGTGATTCAATCCAAGATCGATAGGGGCGAGTTACAAGAATATATGGTGCCCGAGCAGAATGCAGAAGTCCGCGGAGGAAACGGCGACAGAAATGAAATTATGGTGATTCATGAGCCGGCTAGTATTACCTGTTTGAGTATCAGATCATGTCGCTGTCCTATACTTGCCACATCCCTGCTTACCCGCCTAGTGAGGAGAGGTTAATTAGCTTTTCAAGGCGAGAATTGGCTTTGACTCCAAGCCATGGGTGTCAACCAGTTGTGATTTCCATTGCTCCAGGGAACAGTATTTTGCATCGAGTATTGGTAGATTCAGGAGCAAGCCGCAACATCCTCTATTATGAAGCCTTCAAGAAGATGCGATATACTGAGGCCAATCTGGTGCCCTATAAGGGATTTTTGGAGGGATTTACAAACCATACTGTGCGGGTTAAGGGGACAATTTCTTTGGCGGTGGAAATAGGAGAAGGTGAGATGGTGAGAACTCGCACTGTGGAGTTTATGGTTATTGATTTGGTGTCGCCGTACAACGCTATTGTGGGTATTCCTTTTATGCAGACTTTTGAGATGGTTGTGTCTATCCCGCATCAGCGTTTTAAATTTCCCACTCCCAAGGGAATAGCTTGTTTGAAAAGTGAGGTGAAGGAGGTTATTCAGAAAAAAATTGAGATTCAAACGGCGGCAAGGGCGAGCACTAGTTCACTTTCCACGGCCTTGGTGGTGCGGGATGCAAGAATAAACATGATCACCGACTTAGGAGGGTGTGATGACTGGGAGGAAACTGAAAGCATGAGGAATAAGTCGGCGATCATTGTTATTGAAGAAAAGGCGGAAGATGAAGTTGTGCGAGAAAGAAATGGGGAGCGAGATACAGAGATAGAGATGGTGGAGGAAAAATCAGAAGGGAATTTGATGGCGCTAATGGTGATGCAAGCTGAGATGGCCTGGTCAAGATCCGCGGAATTTGTGAAAATGAAGGAGCCCTTATTGAGGAGATAGTGGATTCTGATAGTGAGGAGTGTGATGAAGAGATTGTAGTCGAAACGCCTAAAGATGTGTCGCTTGTCGGGAGAAATAAGGGGGAGAGCAGCGACCAAGGTGGTAAGAGATGTGTTGATAAGAGGAAGGCGACAGAGATGGAGGTGGATACATTACAAATGCGAGATGAACCAGACATTCAGGCGGCAGAGGAATTGGAGGAGTTAATTGTTAATGATGAATATCCGGAGCAGAAAATAAAAATTGGGAAACAGTTGGAAAAGGATGAGCGGGATAAGTTGGTTGATTTTTTGCGGGATAATATTGATGTGTTTGCTTGGAAGCCTGAAGATATGCGAGTCATAGATGAGAATGTCGCCCTCCACTGTTTGAACGCTGATCCAAATGTAGAGCCTTTCAAACAGAAGGTGAGGTATCTTTCTGCGGAAAAGGAGAAGGCGGTAATTGGAGAGGTGGAGAAACTATTGAAGGCAGGAATTATAGAAGAAATTACTTATCCAGTTTGGCTAGCTTGCCCTGTTATGGTGTTAAAGACAAATAAGAAATGGAGGATGTGTATAGATTTTACCGACTTGAATACGACTTGCCCCAAAGATTGTTATCCTTTGCCAAAAATTGATAGATTGGTGGATTCCATTGCGGGGCATAAAGTTTTTAGTTTTATTGATGCGTATTCGGGATACCATCAAATTAAGATGCTTGAAGAAGATAAGGCCAAAACAGCGTTTAGAACCCCCATTGGCAATTTTTGTTATAAGATGATGCCTTTTGGCTTAAAGAATACTGGGGCGACATATCAGAGGATGGTCAATAAGGTATTCAAGTCGCAGATTGGGAGGAATGTTGAAGCCTACATTGACGACATGGTGATCAAGACCAAGGGAGAGGAGCATTTGGTGGATCTCGCGGAGACCTTTGAGAACTTAAGGAAAAATTCTATGAAGTTAAATCCCAGTAAATGCACTTTTGGAGTTACAGGGGGGAAGTTTTTGGGATTTTTGGTAAACCGCCGCGGCATAGAAGCCAATCCTGAGAAGATTCAAGCCTTGATAGATATGAAGTCGCCAAGAACAATTCAAGAAATACAAAGGTTGAATGGAAGGGTAATAGCGTTGGGGCGATTTGTGTCACGGTCGGCTGAAAAGTGCTTGCCATTTTTTAAGGTGTTGAAAGGGGATCAAAAGTTTTCTTGGGATGAGAAGTGCGAGGAAGCTTTTCAGAAGGTGAAGGAATATTTGGGAAAGCCGCCAATTCTATGTAGCCCTGAAGAAGGCGACCATTTGTATGTCTATCTTGCGGCCTCTGATCTTGCAGTTGCGGCGGTATTGATAAAGGAAGATGGCGGCATGCAGAAGCCGGTGTACTATGCGTCAAAAGCTTTGAGTGAAGTGGAGGCGAGATACTTTAATGCGGAGAAACTGGCCTATGCCCTGGTGATTGCGACTCGGAAGTTGAGGGCCTATTTTCTATCTCATCCCGTCACTGTATTAACCGATGCCCCTTTGAGGAAGATTTTGCAGCAACCTGATTCAGCGGGAAGGCTCCTTAAATGGTCTATTGAATTGACAGAGTTCGATATTCAGTATGAGACGAGAAAAGCTATTAAGGCCCAGGCTCTGGCAGACTTTATTCTTGAAACTTCATTTACTTATGAGAGGGAGGAGATAGAAACTCAAGGGGCTAAGAAAAGGAAGGCTAAGTCGCAGGATCCTGAGGCCGAAGAAGAGCGGGAAAGGCCAGCGGGTTGTTGGGAGTTGTATGTTGATGGGTCTTCCGCTAAAGATAAAGGAGGAGCTGGAATCTCGCTAAGTTCACCTGAGGAAGATTGCACATACAAGAAAGCCTTAAGATTCAAGTTTAATATGTCGAATAATCAGGCTGAATATGAGGCACTGGTAGCGGGATTGGAGCTCTGTCGAGATATCGGGGTGAAACAGGTAGTCGCCCATTCTGATTCTCAGTTAATTGTTAACCAAGTCAAAGGCAGATATGGGGTAGTGAATTCAACTCTGGCAAAGTATTGTGATATGGCGAGGCAGATTTTGCAAAGCTTCAGTTATTGGGAATTGGTGCAAATTGATAGAGAGAAAAATGAGCGAGCTGACATGCTGAGCAAGGCCGCCTGCGACAAAATAGAAGAATTGCCTAAGAAGATTATGGTGGAGTTCATAGAAGAGCCGACATATGATAGGCCGCTGATTATGGAAGTTGAAGTGGGCGAGAAAGATTGGGTCTGCGAGATGAAGGATTATTTAGAAAGGGAAGAGTTGCCTCAAGATGAAGACAAGGCGAAGATTGTTAAGAAGTTGTCGCCGAGATTCACAGTGCAAGATGGGATACTGTATCGTAAATCTTTCTCGCGACCCTTAATGAGATGTGTGGAGCCAGGCAAAGTTGATGAAGTTTTATTTGAAGTACATGAGGGGGTGTGTGGTGGTCATCCAGGAGCAAGAACTCTAGCCAATAAAATCATGTTCCATGGGTATTACTGGCCAACATTGAAGAAAGACGCGGAAGAATATGTGAGGAGATGTGATCAGTGCCAGCGACACGCCAATATTCCTAGACAGCCCGCCACAGAACAGACGTCAATTGTAGCGGCCTGGCCCTTTGATATGTGGGGGATTGATCTCATAGGGCCTTTTCCCAAAGCCAAAGGAGGAGCTCAAATGGTGGTGGTAGCAGTTGATTATTTCACAAAGTGGGCGGAGGCAAGGGCATTAACTTCTACCACTGAAGACCAGATAATTATATTTGTAACAGAGGAAATTCTGTCGCCATGGGATGCCGCGAGCAATCATTTCTGATCATGGGCCGCAATTCAGGAAGAAGTTTCATGGTTTTTGCTCGAATTTGAATATCAAACATTGGCAGTCCGCAGTTTATAGGCCGCAGTGTAATGGACAAGTGGAAGCCGCCAACAAACAAGTTCTTGAGATTTTATGTAAGAATATAGAGAAGAGGGGAGGAGCTTGGTTGGAGGAATTGTCTACGGCCTTGTGGTATGTCAGAACGACGGTGAAGGGATCAACGGGCGAGACAACGTTTGCATCGACTTATGGCTCTGAAGCAATGGCTCCAGCAGAGATGGGTTTGCCTACACATAGGGTGACCAATTATGATGAAGTCTTGAACGGCGACAGAAGATGCCGCGAGCTAGATCTGGGTGATGAGAAGAGGCTTAGGGCGAGAATGAGGATGATCAATTATAAGCAGAGGATGAAGGCCCAACACGACAAGAGGGTGAATAAAAGATCGTTCAGTGTAGGAGATTGGGTGCTGAGAAGCCGCGAGGTTAAGGGTGCCACGGCAGGGTTTGCAAAGTTAGATCCAAAGTGGGAAGGTCCCTTTCAGATCGCCAAGATTGTGCGAGAAGGGACGTATCATTTGAAGGAGGAGGGCGGTAAAGATGTACCGAACGCGTGGAGCGTAGACCATCTCAAGCGATATTACCATTGAAAAGATAAGGGTAATTTGTCTATTCAAAAGTTATTTTTATTAGAATCTTTTTAATGGTGATTTTGATGAATATAAGAAGTTTATTCATGAATAAAAGTTATACATATCTTGAATGCTTTGAATGAAATGGAAGTATCTTGAATGAAAATTTACACATGTCGTGAGTATTTTGAATAGAATGAAAATATGAAATTTTACGGATCAAAATTGTTTTGCTTTCATTATACTTTGTTTTATAATAATGTTCATGTGTAAATCGCTAAGAGTAAAGTTGCCTAAAGACAACTTCACTTTTTCGATGGGAGTATATGTATATGGTGATATCTCGCCAAAGATAAAAAGGTAAAGAGTTTTTGATAAATTATCAAAACAATTTTTGATGAATTATTGAAACAAATTGATGAAGAAAAAGAGAAAAGAAAAATAAGCCGCAAAGTATCATGTGAAAGAAAGTCTACGGACTATAAAAGAGAAAGTCTACGGACTATAAAAAAGAAAGTCTGAGGACTATAAACATGAAAGTCCCATCTCGCCTGAATGGCATGTATATGGATGCGACTATAAACATGAAAGTCCCATCTCGCCTGAATGGCATGTATATGGATGCGACTATAAACATGAAAGTCCCATCTCGCCTGAACGGCATGTATATGGATGCGACTATAAACAAGAAAGTCTATACCGACTATAAACGAGAAAGTCTATACCGACTATAAACGAGAAAGTCTATACCGACTATAAACGAGAAAGTCTATACCGACTATAAACGAGAAAGTCCATGGACTATAAACGAGAAAGAAGCCCATCTCGCCTGAATGGCATGTAAAGATGCGGCATGCATGAAAGAAAGCACATCTCGCCTAAATGGCATGAAAAGATGTTGCTCAAGGAAAGAGGCCCATCTCGCCTGAGTGACATGTAAAGATGCGACATGCATGAAAGAAAGCACATCTCGCTTGAATGGCATGAAAAGATGTCGCTAAAAGGAAGAGATATCTATCTCGCTTGAATAATATGAAAAGAGGTGGTTCAAGGAAAGATATGAAGGCAAAAAGAAGGAAATTATTCTAAAAAAGCAAGGAAGAATCAAAAGAGAAACAAAGATCAGTTGATAAAATGAGTCGCGTTGTATGCATCGTAAGTAAAGTCGCCTAAAGACGACTTCACTTTTTCGATGGGAGTATAAGTATGGGGTACCTGTTATGCAAAAAGAAGATTTTTGATGAATTATCAAAACAAAGTAGTAAAGGCGAGATATGAATGATAAAGCAAGCAAGTAAAGCATAAAGACGAAAGGGGCAAGCACGAAGGCCGCGAATATACATTGTTCGAAAGGCACACAGCCCAAATAAAGGAAAGCAAATTGTTTAGCCACCAAGGCAAGTTACAAAAGTTGTTCAAAATAAACTAAGTACTAAAGCGTAATCAGTTAAACATTTGGTGTATCCGAGTGCGGGGCCGAGGAGAACTTGAGGTCGCAAGAGCGAGAGCTTTCGCATCATCCAAAAGTTTATGTTTTTGTTCGATTGTGCATTCCATAAAGGAATGACATTTGGGATTTGGATAGGAGTGGGATTCCAAGCCGCTTTTCCAAGTAAGGCATCTTCTTCCGCCAGGTCTTTAAGTTCATCAGCCGAGAAAGGAACCATGGGATGTCCGCGGCGGCATACTTCACTAAAGATTGATCCGAGCCCCAATGGGCAAGCCGCTCAATCGTGATGGCGGGAATTTCGAAAGCATCGGCAGCAGCCGCTCGCAGGACTTGTAAGGAAGTTTGATCGCCCATATCAAGGAGGACTTCTTTACGCTTGGCGACATCGGCATTGAGAGAAGTGATTTCAGCTAGCTTACCTGTCATTTCTTCCCGCAGTTGGCTATCTCGCCTTGAAAGAATTGAGTATCGCCGGCATCGCCTCTTTTTAAAGTCTCATTCTCGCTCGTAAGCTTGGCGGCATCTTCCTCGCAGTGCACTGAGTTCAAGCAGTTAGCCTTGTTGAGGTCTAGTTTGGCGGCATTGAGTTCAGTATTGACAGTCTCGAGCTGATTTTGGGAAGTGACTAAGTCAGTCTTCAGTTTATCTCGCTCTCCTTCCAAGTTGGTGATAGTTATATCTCGCCTTCCAACTCTACCGCGAAGGGTATCCTTATCGCGCCTCAAAATTTGGTTCGCAGCCTGCAAGCTCGTTGCTTCATTATCAAGACGAGTATTTTTCTCGCTAATACCCATTATGGACGCTCCTAGCTGAGAAGGGTATCAATTGAAAGTTAAAAAGTAACAATGAATAAGGTCAAGAATAATCAAGGGGAGAAAGAATGACATACCAATGAAAAATAAATCCCAGCTTGACAGGCGGCATGGTTAGGATCCATTTGGGCGACATGTTGCACTTGAATTTGGTCACTGGCTCTAATCAAGGCTGAGCTGCCCAATAGACATTCTTCCGCGCTGCGAGTTTCATTAATCAGTCCCTTTAAGCGGGGGACTTTGGCGACCTCCTTACTGAGCTCATAAAGCCCTTCAAAGTCAGTAGGCTTCAAAAAGTTTTCTTGAAGCCAGCTGGGGATGGGAAGAGCAGTAAAAGTATTTGGGTCGCGGGGAGTAGGAGGCGAGTTAGAAGTATTGGTTAGGTCGCAAATTTCAACTTCGCGAGAGGAAGGGGGAACTTCATTCTGAATGGATTCATTAGTATCACCCGCAGGAGCGAGAGAGTTGGTTTGGACAGAACCAGAAGGGGGAATTTCAATATTCTCCTCAATTTGGGCATCAGTAGTTGGCGGGACAGAAGTTTGCGGGATGACATTTTCAATAGTTGTCGGGACAGAGGTTAGCAGGACATTGCCTTGAGTAGGTGGAAGGAATTGAGTATTTGGGGGAGCTTGAGTGATAACAGGATTGGGCAGGATAGTCTCTTGAGGTGAAGGTGCGACATTGGATGAAACTGAGGCAAGTCTTCTTTGTCGCTTGGCGCGGCTATCCGGGTTGGTAGGCTTAGCCCTTGCCTTTGGGTTAGAAGGACCTTGGGATTTTTCTCGAGCAATCTCCTCAGAGTCAGTGACATCAAGCGATATTGGTAGAGGAAGGTCAGTGGGAAGAGCATGGAGAGAAGCATCGCGGGCAAGAGCTAGCCTTTGTCTTCTCTTGTCCGTATCAAGGTTGACAAGTTGGCGACTTTCCATGGATTTGGCTCGATGATCTGGAAGCAAAGAAAAGAAAATGTAAAGTTAGAGTTATTCGAATGTAAGTAAAATTGAAAGGAAGAGAAGGCTAAAAAGTGACATACAATTAACAGCATTCATGGCAGGACAATTACGGGTACCCTTGCATGACAGACACTAGTGAGCATATTTGTTGTCCGAATGTCGCTCCCAGCCATCAAAGTAGGTATGAATTATTGGAACCCGTGGCGGGGCAACGGGCAAGTTATCTGCTAATCCAACTTGATCAAGAAGGGATCTATCTCGCAGAATACCCCTCCATGAAATAAGAGGTTGTGGCGTGTTATCGGGAGAATCAGCAGGAAGGGCAATGAGGGCACGGATGGCGGCACAAAGGGAATTGTCACCAATAACGGAGGCATCACGGGTTTCAATTTGAGGTTTGATGTTGTGGAGATCTGCGGGATGAGACCACCCTACGCGAGAAAGAACAAAAAGTGGGTCGCTCAACCAGTCATGAACTTTGCTAGGCAAAGGGGTGAGAATTTTGGGGCCTCGATGGTATTGAAGGGATAGGCGGGTTTCTTCTATGTCGTTGTCACGTTTGGTGGTTTGTTTGTATCCTTTGAAAAGGCTAACTAAAGTCAGAACGCGGGTTCTCTTCTTAAGGCGCGACAAATAGTAATGAAAGAGGTAATGATCCTAATGGCATTAGGATGAATTTCTGTGATCATGGCCTGGGCTTTGTATAAAACCTCACAAAGGAAAGGATCTAAGGGGATCCTAAGGCCGGCCTTAAGCTGAGAAGGGAAGATGACTATACCATCTCGCATTTCTCGCAGATGGGCAAGAGAAGTACTTCCTTGATAATCAGAAATGCGGTAATAGAACGGTCTATGTGGTAAAGACTATGCCAAGTGGTAATAGGGTTGGGTATGAGAGAACTGGTATCTGGAGTGAGAGAAGATCCCGCCTCAACATGAGCGGGATTGGTAAAAAGATTACCTTCAGTTAAGCTTAAAGTTTGAACCCCGGTAGAAGGGGGATTGTTGGATGTCGCCGCGGGAGAGGAAGTCACTTGATCAGCCATCTCGCTGGAACCACTGGAAGAAGAAGAAAGGACAGATTTATAATGCATCCTACGTTTGGAAAAAGGGTCAGCGACACAGTGGGATTCAGATGAGTCGCTTAAATTGGGGTCATATTAATCTTTGATAAATCGGACCAATTCTTTATGGGAAGTAAAAATGTGCGACATAGGGGCTGAAGGAGGAAGAAAAAAGCGGCCTTGGATTTCAAAAGAATCAATGACAGAGGGATCTACCCGCTTTCAACAAGTAACCTAACTATGTCGGCCTTGGGCAATCTCGCCCAAATAGTTCGCAGGCGTCTGTATAAGCCGCCTGAGACTTGACATCTACCATACCTAACCCGCCTAGCGCAATTCTTATATCTCGCCATGAAGGGTAATTTGGGAAAAAATTGAGGGGACGGACAAAAAGGAATAACAAAGCTCAAATAATTGGGCAAAAATGAAAGATCAAAATGTGAGGGTTTAAAGAATACGAAGGGTTTTGGAAAAATTACCTGGTAAAAATGAAGAACAGCCGGAGAAGATGAAGAATCGCCGGAAAATGTAAACGGAATCCGGGAAAATGAGGAATGAGAATCCAAATCAACTTCAAAAAGCCAAAGATGAACGAAATAGTGAGCAAGGAACAATTTCAGGGAAGGAATCAGTAAAGAAATGGGGAAAATGGAGAAAGGTTCGTCGGAATGGAGATTTTGAGTTGCCGGAATTTGGGAGCGTTTGAGCAAGAACGAAAAGAGTAAAAAGAGCAATTTGACAAGGAAAATGGGTATTTATATGAGAGAGGAATTGGGGGAACTGGTTGATGTGACGTTTGAGATGAAAATTTGAATTTCCCTTTATTTGGCACAGTTCCCAAATGACGGCACATTAAATTTTAGGGGCTTACCAGGAAAGTGACACGTGTATAAGTAGGGATTACCAACGCTCGGGCTTCTTGGAGAAGGAATCATGTGTCGCAGAATAACGAGATGGTGAACTTCAAGTTTTTGGCGAGACCATAAATAAATCTCGCCTCAAACTTAGGGGCTTCTGATGCTGTCCAAAAATAATGGTTGGGCTTGGACCAAGGTCAACAGCGGGAAACGATCCAGTAGGCCCAAAGAGAGATAAGGCCCAAGAAGAATATAGGGATAAAGGTAACCCAGTTCTGGTTCGCGGGAAAGTGTGTTGAGAGATGTCCCGCTAATTTCAATAAAAGAGAAGATCAAGGTAATGAAAGCGAGATAGCGTGAGGATAACGGCGAGATATTGAGGCAAGGCCGGCGAGATTATGAGGGGAAATGAGAGGCGAGACATTATGGTGAGGCGACACAACCCTCAGGTAACCACATTCAGCGAGAGATGGATTCCAGTTAATGCGACTCATAAGAGGCGGCATATAAATATCTAGGAAGTGGGATCCAATTAGACGGTTAGACATTGGGAAAAGTGATCACGTGCTTTAAGTTTATTCTCATAATTGGCCAATGGGGTGATGACACGTGGAATGAGGCATGAAACGTGAGGTTAGCATGTGCATGGCACGAGGGAAGGGGTATATATATGAGGGATGGTCTTCTTTATCAAGGTACGTTCAATACACACACGAAAACACCCTTCCATTCTCTGAGATTTCCTTAAGAAAGTTACTTATCCTCACGCCGGAGGGGCTTACGCCGGAGGGGCTTACGCCGGATTAGTTCATCGTTTGTGGTTGTGCAGACTAGAAGAAGGAGCCGGAGATATCGCCGATTGACTACAACGGTTGTGTTGCCGCTGAGGAAAATCCTGGCAACATCAAATATAAAGACTCCGGAATAAACTTCCTTCATGGTATTACAAGTCTACGATCCTAAGCCCTAGCCCTAGCCCTAGCCCAGCCGTCTAATGTCTCTTCTCTTTTCCTCCCTTACGCTTTCCTCTTCCTCTTCCTCTTCCTCTTCCTCTTCTAGTCTAAATGGAACCATATCGGTTGATCTGTTAGAGACCATTCTCGAACCCAATACTACGGCTCAAAAGGCTTGGGATCATCTTCAAGGGTTTTTTTTCAGGATAACAAACACTCTAGCGGTGTATCTTGAAAATCAGTTTTCCCAAGTTCTCTTGGCTGATTATCCGAATCTTTCAGCCTACTGCAAAGCCTTAAAGGCCCTTACTGATCAATTGGCTATTGTTGGCTCTCCGGCGTCGAATCATCGAATGGTGCTTCAAATGATTGCCGACCTGAATGAAAGCTACGACAGTGTTGCCACACTTGTCCAACAAAGTGATCCTCTTCCCTAGTTTTTTGAAGTTCGCTCTAAGCTGGTTATGGAGGAACCCGCATGGCAAAACAGCACATACGGCCGCCGGTGCGCCCTTGCTGGCCGCAGCCTAACAAATGGAGGGATGTGGATTTCGGTCCTGGGCAGCCTAGGCTTGGCAACACTGGTCAAAATCGTGGTTCTAATGGCCGTGGGAGGCGGAACGATGGTCAACACAGAATGGGCAGAATAGCAACAACAGTGGCGGTGGTAACTGGAATGCTTCTAGGGGCCGATGTCAGAATCAAGATGGTCGCGGTAGAGGGCGTGGTACAACAACACATCAGTCCTACTTCATCAAGTATCTTAGGTCAACTTCCTGCTTAGGCATATAACACTCATGGTCCGGCATCCTCTTATGTACCGGGGAGTCATGCACCTACTGATATTGACCAGGCCATGCACACAATGTCCCTACATGTTCCGGATGGCAATACATACATGGATACCGGTGCCACCACTCACTGTCTCACATGACAGTGACATCAGTTATGCTCTCGTCTTATTTTGATTTGAGCAACTTCCATAAATATATAATTGTTGGTGATGGTTCAGATGTTCCCGTTTTAGGGTTTGGACAACTCATTTTGTATCCACCCCACCCCATCTAAAATTATCTAATGTCCTTCATGCTCCTAAATTAATCAAAAACTTAGTGTTTGTTCATCATTTCACCATATATAATAATGTTACTGTTGAATTTGGACGGGTTCCCATCATAAAATGTGATAACAAAGATCTTAATCACCACCTCTTCTCATTCATCAGCTTTTCAGTTATCAGTCCTAGTTTATGGCATAGTCATTTTAGGTCATCCGGGAGCACCTGATTTTCGCTCTCTTTTGCATAATAAAGTTATTGATTGTAAGACTTCAGGTTTGAATCGTATTTGTGAATCTTGCGTTTTGGGTAAACATACTGAATTGCCATTTTATCTGTCTACATCTTGCACGATTTTTCCATTTGATATTGTGCATAGTGACTTGTGGATATCCCCTATCCTTAGCCCCTCTAGTCACAAATATTACCTTCTGTTCTTGATGATTTTACAAATTTTGTGTAAACATTTCCTGCCGGAAAGAAATCTCAAGTCCCTCCTATTTTTCTCTCTTTTAGCAAGTATGTAACCACTCAATTTGAGAGACATATCAAGTGTTTTCAGTGTGACAATGGACGGGAGTTTGACAATGAGCACTACAAATCATTTTGTCAAAATCATGGTATGCGTTTTCGTCTCTCTTGCCCACACACATCCGCCCAAAACGGCAAAGCCGAGCGGAAAATCCGTACCATAAATAATTTAGTTCGTACCCTTCTTGCTCATGCATCTTTGCCTCCTTTCTGGCATCATGCATTGGAATTGGGTACCCACAAAATCATAGGGGTTATAAGCATTTTTTTCTCTCTTCAAATAAAATTATCATATCTAGACATGCAGTTTTTGAAGAACAATATTTCCCCTTTGCCCATACTCGACCTACTACCCCTCCAGACTACACTTTCTGGACCAAACACTCCTCCTGGCGCCCTACTACTCAGGAATCTTCGAGTCTCCCTACTGCTCCCTTGGCCCAGCAGTATTCGGCCCACTCTCCAGCCCAATCTGCTCAGCCTATCTCTTAACCCATCACATCTGGGCCACCCTCAATCAGACCTAATCCTCCTCTCCCATTCCTGCTATTCCAGTAAATATGGCGGCTCCTATGCGGTCTGTTACCATTAGGAGTATGAGTAGCATTGTTAAGCCGAAACAATTATTTAATTTACTGCCTTTGGTTTCCCCGTTCCCACTCCCTTCTAATCCCAAAGTTGCGTGGTCTGACCTTAACCGGAAAGCAGTTATGATGGACGAATATGATGCTCTTATTAAAAATAAGACGTGGGTGTTAGTACCTCGTCCATCTAATATTAATATCATTCGTAGTATGTGGATTTTCTCTCATAAAAGAAAATCTGATGATACTTTTAGCCCGGTTGTTAAACCGGTCACCATTCACACCTGCAGATTTCCGCCTAGTCCTGGCTCTCTAAATCATGGTCCATTCATCATTTGGACGTGAAAAATGCCTTTTACATGGTGAGCCACAGGAAACAGTATATATGCACCAACCCATGGGGTTTCGAGAAAAGATGTACCCCGACTATGTATGTCTTCTCAAGAAGCCGACTATGTATGTCTTCTCAAGAAGTCTGTCTATGGTGGTCTCAAGCAGACCCCTCGGGGTTGGTATAATTGGTTTGAAAATTTTGTGTCCACTATGGGATTTATTCACAGTCGGTCAGATCACTCTCTATTTATTTATAAATGTGGCGGTGATATTGCTTATATTCTTCTCTATGTAGACGACATTATCCTTGCTACTTCATCTGCCCCTCTTCGTCAGCATATCATATCATGACAACTCTTGCTTCTGAGTTTGCTATGAAGGACCTTTGTCCTTTAAATTTTTTGTTTGGGATTGCAGTCACCCATCTTCAAACGGATTGTTTCTTAGTCAACGGAAATATGAGAAGATATTCTGGAGCAGGCGGATATGTCTTCTTGTAACTCTTCTCCGACTCCTGTCGACACAAAGGCCAAACTCGGAATCTCGAGTCGCATTCCCTTTGAGGACCCTTCTTATTACCACAGTTTGGCAGGAGCACTGCAATATCTCACTTTCACTCGTCCATATATATCTTATGCGGTTCAAAAAGTGTGCCTTCGTATGCACGCCCCACACACCGATCATATGGCTGCCCTCAAAAAGGGTCTTGCAATATATACAGGGAACTACAGATTTCGGGTTGCACCTTTATAGGTCGCCTGCCTCCTCCCTCACAAATAAGCATCGATGCGCAGATCGTGGCGGGTGCCCTGATACTCGCCGTTCCAAGTGACAAGCAACATTGTCCCGGTCTAGTGACGAGGCAGAGTACCGCGGTGCCGCTAATATAGTAGTCGAATCGTGTTGGCTAAGAAATATCTTACTTGAACTTCATATCAAGGATGAAGCACAGCCCAAGTCTGCTGCCACTGCACACGAGGCGCCCGCCCCATTACCAGCCAGGTGCCCGCCCCAAATGGAGACCACCATCGCCGAAGCTTCTGCACACGAGGCGCACGCCTCAGAAGGACCCAAGAGGCCGCCTCATCAGCAACACATCTTGGCCGTGGCTACTGCCTGCCAGGCGCCCGCCTCGTCGCGCGACTGTTCCTGACCAAGCTTCGATTGCTGCAATTCCTAACCAAACTTGGAATGCTGCAAATGTTCCTTAATTTACAGTGTTTCCTAATCTACCTTTACCTCTTGTATTTGGTAAATATTGCTACATACATAGTTTAGGAAACATATCTTCCTTGTATAGATAGGATCCTACAATCCTTGGTCAAATAGGACTCTTCAATTGTAACTATATATATTAATCAATTATGAATAAACAAGCTAAGGCTTTTCAAATCTTACATGGTATCAGAGCAGTAAGATTCAAAACCCAAAACCCCAAAAACTCCTCCCTATTTTCGGCAGCCCCACCCCACCACCATGGCAATGGCCGGAGCTTCCTCCACCATTCCAAACGCTGCCCAACCCAACCAATCCGCCACCACCACCCCTCTCGCCATCACTGCCTCCACCACCCAACCCCGTCCTTCACCCAAGTGGCTACCACCGCACCACCAATCTCTCTCCATCCTCTAGCTCAAACCATTTACCCCGCCCCTTTAAAGGAAAGTGCCAATATTGTCGTAACATTGGTCATGTCATCTCCCAATGTCTCCAATTCAAGCGCGACCACCCCACCGTTACCTTCCCCTCCCTTCCTCGCCAAAACCGAAATCCTACCCCTACCCACCAAGCTCATACCACAACCCACCCCTACCCCCCTCCCCCTCCCCCTTCTTGGCTCATCGATAGCGGTGCAACCAACCACATCACCAATGATCTCTCCATCCTAGCCCTTCACACACCCTATAATGGCAGTGCCGACGACATCATCGGCGATGGTTCTTCTCTTCCGATCTCTCACATAGGTTCCTTCGACGTCATCATCAGCGATGGTTCTTCTCTTCCGATCTCTCACATAGGTTCCTTCTCTCTCCCCACATCCTCTTCCCTTCTTAAATTTAATAGTGTCTCACATGCTCCCCTTGATCTCATTTTTTCAGATGTATGGACCTCCCCAATTCACTCACTAGACAACTTTAAATACTATGTCATCTTTGTCGATCACTTGACTAAATACATTTGGTTTTACCCTCTCAAACACAAATCCGACACCTACAACACCTTCCTCCGCTTCAAAGCTCTAGTCGAAAAATAGTTCAAACGTCCCATCATTCAAATCTACTCCGACAACGGGGGTGAATACCTCAAACTCACACCCACTCTTGGTCAAAACGGCATCACCCACCTCACTACACCCCTCACACTCCTGAACACAACGGGTACGCCGAACGTCGTCACCGCCACATTGTTGAAACCGGCCTCACTCTTCTCTCCCATGCAAACCTACCCCTCACCCTTTGGCCCTATGCTCTCACCACTTCCACCTACCTCATAAACAGATTACTCACCCCCACCCTAAACAATGATTCTCCCTACTTCCGCCTTTTTCGCTCCCCTCCAAACTACACCAAGCTACGTAGTTTTGGTTGCCTCTGCTACCCATGGCTTCGCCCATACACCACCCACAAACTAGACCCAAAATTCATCCTCAGATTGATGAGTGAGTTTTACACTCATCCATTGAATACTTTAAGAACTTATTATTTGCTTAATCCTTGAGTTTTGTGTGTTTTAATAGATGTTTTAGTGTTCTTTAAGTTTTCAGTGGTTCAAATGAAGATTTGTGGGAATTGGAAGCAAGTGTGAAGGAATCAAAAAGAGGAAAATAAGAGACGTTGAAAGTTGGGACAGACCGAGTTCAAAAAGGGTTTTAAGCATTAAGGATGGGCCAAGGAAATGAAGAGTGAAGGCTGAGCTGCAGTTGGGCCAAAGGAAGGGCAGTTGGGCCAAGGTATAATGGAATTGGGCCGAGCTTGGGTGAAGGAAAGAAAAGAAAATGACCATAACATTCTGGGCGTGTGGGCGGTCGCACGTGACGTGTGGGCGACCGCTCAGAAGCATTGTTCTCAAGCCAAAACTTTCGCCATGTGGGCGACCGCCGAGGGCCGTGGGCGACCGCCCACGAGGCGTTTTGCAAATGGATTCCAAAGTGACTCGGAGTGGATGTGGAGTAATTAAGGCATATTAATGATGGTTGTTAATGGTTTTTAGTGGGGGTAATTACAGCAGACATGGGTGGTTTTTTTATATTTAAGGGAAAAACAATTACTATTTTATTATTGTTTTTTTAGAGAATTGGATGAATTATTCCTTAGCTTCTTCTTCTTTTTCAGAATTTTCTTGGTGTTCTTGCTTTTTCATGGATAGCTAATTTCTTAGTTCTTGGAATTGGAGGTAACATTTTATGTTTTAAGTTTTTACTTTTCATTTTTATCTTTGTAGTACTTGGGATTATCAAGTTGTTTTCAATGGAATTTTAGAACTCTTGTCTTGATCAAATAATTGTTCTTGAATTATTTTGAATTTCAATTGTGAACCGCCAAATTTACAATTGAAATTAGTATTGGCTTGATTTTCACAATTTGTTGAATCCTCGCCAAAAGATTCATAAGAATTGTGGTTTATTTTGTGTTCTTAAGTTCTAAAATGGGTTTCTAACTAATCTATGAACGGGCCAAGGGAATAGATTAGTTAGAAACACTTGATTGCAAATCACCCGCCGAAGTGTCCCAATCATACTTTTGTAAGAACAAAACCCCAAGTGTACTTTGATTGATGAATTGTGAAACTTGAGCATAATTTGTGAAACCAATTCCGGGAATTTTCTCCTTATTATTGAAATCTTTTATAATCACTTTTAATTAATTTTTGCAAACATATTAGCCTTAAACAAATCAACAAATCCTTCACTTTACAAACTTTTTGTTATAGCAGTAATTCCTACACTTTTAATTTCGTGTCTCTGTGGTTCGACCCGACTTACCCTATTTACAAATCACTTGTAGATAGTTGAGTTGGAAATTTATTTTTGACGTTTCGACGTTCGTCAAAATTTGGCGCCGTTGCCGGGGACGTGAAATTTAAAGTTGTTTTAATTATTTGCTATTGTGAATAGTATTTTGTGTATATATTTTTGGTTTGTTTTAACTTTGTGTTGCAGATTTGAATGTTTGGTCGTAGGTCACTACAACCAGATTTGTTACCAATTGACCACAACATTCATCGCATCAACAAGAGAAAGCACCCGGAACCAAGTGATACGTAAAGTGATTCGGTTTACTCCGAACACCCGAGAATTCGATTCAAGAAGAAGTTAAAATGGCGGAACCACAAATGATGGGTGATTTTGCACGTCCGGTAATTGAACCATCGCCATCATGCATTGTACTCCCACAAGCAAAGCAAGGAGTTATGAGTCAAGAACCTCCATTTCAACATGCTCCCTTCATTTTATGGGATGGCATCTAAGACCCAATTACCTTCATGAGAGAGTTCTATAGCACAGTGCAAGGTTTTCCATTGGGGCAACTAACCGAAGAGCAAGCTTGAGAATGAGGTGTTTTGCGTATACGTTGAAAGATGCTGCTAAGACATGGTTTATGGCACTTGCTCCGGCCTCTCTTAACACTTGGACGGAAGTTTACAACAAGTTCATGGCAAAGTTTTACTCTCATCAAAAGACATCCGACTTGAGGTCCAAGATAATGTCTTTCAATCAAGAGCCAGGTGAAGCTTTTCATGAAGCTTGGGATCGATTCAAGATGTTGCTAGTCCAATGTCCTCATCATGGGTTTCCTTTAGCCCTCTTAAATCGTGCCTTCTATGATGGGTTGACTCAACAAGGTCAAGCACAAGTGGATAATGCAAATGGGGTGCTATGGGTAGAAAACTACCGATGAAACAAGAGCCTTATATGAGAGACTTGGCATGAATTCGCAATGTAAAAGTGTGAGAGGAGGAAGAAAAGGCGTTTATGAAGTTGAGTCTAATGATGTTCTAGCGCAACAAGTTTCGGCATTGACTACGCAAATGAAGAATTTCATGGGAATGATGACGGCTCAAAGCCAAGGTCAAAACCAAGGGCGAAATCTAGGGGAGGGAAGTTCGGGCACGAGTTGTGTAATTTGTAATGTGAACTCCCATGATATTATGGGATGCCCATTGAGAGACCAGTTCCCGGAATTTCTTGAGCAAGCAAATGCAATGAATGCTTTTCAACCAAGAGTGAGGAATGATCCGTTTTCCAACTCTTACAATCCGGGTTGGCGGAATCATCCCAATTTCTCTTGGGGAGGAAATCAAGGGCGTGGTCAATTTCAAAGAACAATACCAACCACAAATGCAAATGCCAGAAGAACAAGGGCCCGCAAGGCCAAGTGTGGAGGAAACGTTGCAAGTTTATCCAGGCCGCTCAACGTAATCAGGTGATCATGGACCAACGAATGGGGAACCAAGAAGCTTCCCTGAAAAAGCTCGAAAATCAGATGGGTCAAATTGCCGAGGCACTCCAAAAGCACAATCCGGGTACACTACCGAGTCAACCGGAACAAGCAAAGGCCGTCACCCTGAGGAGTGGTAAGACTCTTCAGGAGGTACACTCTTCTCCTTCTCCTATAGATGATAACAATTTACATGAAAATGAAGTGGTGGTTGAGGAACGAGTTGAAGTGACTCCCGAGGACAAACTTCCAACTCCACCTCTTAAGCCTTATGTGCCTCCTGTCCCTTTTCCCGGTAGATTGGTCAAGAATAAGGTCGAAACACAATTTAAAGAATTGTATGACATTCTAAGGTGAATGTAAATTTGCCTTTGCTCAATGTGATTAAAAATATTCCTTCATATGCTAAATTTTTCAAGGAATTGAACACAAATAAAAGAAAGTATGCCCCGAACGAAAAAATTGTGGTTTCGGACCAAGTTAGTGCTGTTTTTGAAAAGAATTTGCCTCCTAAGCTTAAAGACCCCGGTAGTTTTAATGTGATGATTTCTTTGGGGGACTCTAAGAAAGTGAGGGCAATGTTAGATTTAGGAGCTAGCATTAACTTGTTGCCTTATTCTTTGTTTGTGGAGCTTGGGTTGGGTGAACTAAAACCTACTACTATGACCTTGCAACTTGCGGACCGTTCGGTCAAATACCCAAAGGGAATAGTAGAAGATGTTTTGGTTCAAGTTGATAAACTGATTATCCCTATTGATTTTGTGGTTCTTGATATGGAGAGAGATGCTAAAGATGTGAATGATGTCCCTATTTTGTTGGGGAGACCTTTTATGGCTACCGCAGATGCGGTAATTAATGTGAAAGATGGAAGTTTGTCTTTAATCTGTCATGGATGAAATTGTTAATTTCTCTATCTTTGATTCCATGAAAAAGCCATATGAGGTCAATGAGTGTTTATTTTGTGATGTTGCCGAAAATTCCGTGTTACTTGAGCCCGATGTTGAGGGCTCTCTTGTTTCGAGTTTGTGGATGAGTTAGTTATGGAAGGTGTTTTTGATCCAAATGAGGCGAGGGCCATTCTTGCCGAGATGGATGTTATGGAGGAAATTACCGAAAAGGTTCCTTTGGAATCTTTAGGTAATTTTAATCCTAAGCATTTGCCATCTATTGTCTCTCCTCCCGAGTTAGATCTTAAACAACTTCCATCTAGCTTAAAGTATGCTTTTCTTGGTGCAAATGATTCTTTGCCCGTTATTATTGCTTCGACTTAATGTAATTGCAGTGAAAGAAGGTTGTTGGATGTGTTGAAGAGATATAAGTCCGCACTTGGTTGGAGTATTACCGACATAAAGGAATTAGCCCAACCATGTGCATGCACAAAATCCATATGGAGGAGGATGCCAAGCCGCTCCGGCGTAATCAAAGAAGGATGAATCCTCACATGCTTGAAGCGGTAAGAAAAGAAGTCTTGAAACCGTTGGATGCGGTGTATTATCTATCCTATTTCCGATAGTAAGTGGGTAAGTCCTGTTCATGTGGTTGCTAAAAAGTCTCGGAATTACCGTTGTTAAGAATGAGGATAATGAGCTTTTGCCTACTAGAATGGTCACCGGTCAACGCATGGTTATCGACACGAAAACTTAATGCGGCGACTAGAAAGGACCACTTTCCTTTGCCATTTATTGACCAAATTCTAGAGAGGTGGCCGGTCGAATATTATTGTTTCTTAGATGGTTTTTCGTGCTATAATCGATTCCCATTGCTCCGGAAGATCGTGAAAAGACCACATTTACATGCCCTTTTGGAATATTTGCATATCGGAGGATGCCCTTCGGTTTATGCAATGCTCCTGCTACATTCCAAAGGTGCATGATGTCGATCTTTTCTGAGATGATTGGCAGGTTTGTTGAGGTATTTATGAATGATTTTTCGTTGTATGGTAATTCGTTTGATGCATGCTTAGATAATTTGACTTTGGTTCTTAAAAGATGTTGTGATACCAATTTAACTTTAAGTTGGGAAAAGAGTCATTTTATGGTTAAGCATGGAATTGTGTTGGGTCATTTGGTCTCAAGAAAAGGGATTGAAGTTGACAAGGCAAAAATTGAGATAATATCTAAATTGCCTCCGCCAACAAATGTTAAAGGAATTCGTAGCTTTCTTGGTCATGCGGGTTTTTATCGGCGTTTTATAAAAGATTTTTCTAAAATTTGTAAGCCGTTAACAAACTTGCTTGCTAAAGAGACGGAATTTGTGTTTGACCAAGAATGTCTCAATTCTTGTAATTTGTTGAAGGAAAAATTGACTTCAGCCCCTATTCTTGTGGGTCCGGATTGGACTCAACCGTTTGAGATAATGTGTGATGCATCCGATTTTGCGGTGGGTGCGCTTTGGGTCGAAAATTGATAAAAAGTCACATGTGATCCAATATGCAAGTAGAATGTTAAATGATGCTCAATTGAATTATACTACAACCGAGAAGGAATTCTTGGCGGTGGTATTTGCTTTGGAAAAATTCCGTTCTTACTTGCTAGGATCTAAAGTGATTATTTATTCGGACCATGCTGCATTGCGTTATTTGCTTTCCAAACAAGATGCCAAACCCCGATTGTTAAGATGGATGTTGCTTTTACAAGAATTTGATATTTCCATCAAAGACAAAAAGGGTTGTGAAAATGTTGTGGCGGATCACTTGTCTAGACTTGAAAAGGGGTGTGTGAGTGAAATTCCCTTGAATGAAAATTTTCCTGATGAGCAGTTGTTTGTTGTGAAAGATTGTGAGCCTTGGTATGCCGACATTGTAAATTTTTTGGCTACGGGGGTTCTAAATCCCGATTTTTCAAGTTAAGAAAGGAAAAGATTTTTGTCAATGGTTAAGCAATATTATTGGGATGACCCATATTTGTTTAAACATGGTCCCGATATGGTTATTCGTAGATGCATTCATGAAAATGAGCAACAAAATGTTCTTTCTTTTTGTCATGAATTGCATTGTGGAGGTCATTTTAGTGGTAAGAAAACCGCTCAAAAGTGTTACAATCGGGTTTCTTTTGGCCAAGTCTTTTTAAAGATGCATACATTTTTAGTAAAAGTTGTGACAAAGCCAAAGAACCGGTAACATTGGTAAGCGGGATGAAATGCCTCTCACGAATAACTTGGTTGTGGATTTGTTTGACATATGGGGCATAGATTTTATGGGTCCTTTTGTTGTGTCATGTGGTTTTGAATACATTTTAGTATCGGTGGATTATGTGTCAAAGTGGGTGGAAGCAATTCCTACCCGGACTAACGATGCTAATATTGTAGTCAAGTTTGTCAAGGATGTAATTTTTAGCAGGTTTGGCGTTCCAAGGGCAATAATAAGTGATGGTGGTTCTCACTTTTGCAACAAAATTTTTGGAGCACTCATGAAGAAGTATGGGGTGAATCACAAGGTTGCAACCGCATATCATCCCCAAACTTCCGGGCAAGTGGAAGTGAGTAACAAGCAAATAAAGGCCATTCTTGAAAAGACGGTGAAGCCAAATAGGAAGGATTGGGCATTGAGGTTAAATGATGCATTGTGGGCGTACCGCACCGCTTACAAAACTCCGATTGGAATGAGTCCATACCGGCTAGTCTTTGGGAAAGCTTGTCATTTGCCGGTGGAGATAGAGCATAAAGCATTTTGGGCAATCAAGGAGTTGAATATGGATTTGCAACTAGCCGGTGAGCAAAGGTTACTTCATTTGAATGAGCTTGAAGAGCATCGGTTGGAGGCATATGAGAACTCCCGGTTGTACAAGGAGAGAACAAAAAGGTACCATGACAAAAATATTTTGCACAAGGAACTTATTCCGGGAAGCAAGGTGTTATTGTTTAATTCAAGATTGAAGCTTTTCCCGGGAAAGTTACGTTCTCGTTGGAGTGGTCCGTTTGAGGTGGTGAACGTGTATTCTCATGGAGCCGTGGAATTGGTGAATCCGGTTACTAACAATAGGTTCAAGGTCAACGGACAAAGAGTGAAGCCGTATTTGGATGGAGTTTCGGGATCAAAGGATGTTGAGTGGATCGAGTTGAAGGATCCATGATTATAGAGAAAGTCATTCCGTCGAGCTAACGACGTTAAACAAAAGCGCTGCTTGGGAGGCAACCCAAGGTAAGTAGTGAATTGTAGTACCCTTAAATTTAATTTTTCCTTTGTTTTCATCACTTTGAGGACAAAGTAATCATTAAGTTTGGGGGTGTAGAGTTTTTATTTCATCTTCATTTCATGCTTTGCTTTTGGTTGCTTTTCATATATATAAAAAAAAAAAAAGAGAAAAAAAAAATTGTTTTCTTGCATTTCGGGAACGTGTCGAACTACGGTGACCTGAGCCTATTTTTGTTGGGTAGTCCGCCCGCATCGATGGGGACGTAGGCAGCGAAAGTGCGGTCAAAATATGGGTCAAATTTTAATGTATCAATAGATATTATGCTTGGTTTTTGTTTTAGTGGTGTTGTGCAGATTGAGAATCTAACAAAAAATCCTCCTGCTGATCTGGGCGACCGCCCATGGTGTTGAGGGCGACCGCCCATGCGTGTTGAACAAAAAGGGAAAAATTGCTGGACAACTGGGCGACCGCCCATGGTGTTGAGGGCGACCGCCCATATCTCTTTGGAAATTTGAGAAGAACTTGCTGTGCTGGTGAGCGTTCGCCCACAGGTCAATAAGCGACCGCCCACGTTGAAATTTTGAAATATGGAAAAACTTCTGGACATGTGGGCGACCGCCCAGGATGGGGTGAGCGACCGCCCACAAGACGAATCAGGCGTTACAAATTTTGAATCCCTAACTGCCGTCCCTCATTTACTTCTCTCTCTCCTCAAAAATTCAAATACTCTCTCTTTATCTCTCTTAAACCTCCGCCCACTCTCTTCATCTCTCTACAAATCTCCTCCCCAAACACCCAAATCTTCCAATTTTCTTCCCTAATTTGCCTTCCCCCACCATACCCAACCTCCTAAGCCAAAGATTTCAACTCTTTCCACCATTGTTGGCCAAGAATTGTGAAGAGATTTTGAAAAGTTGCAAAGGGGTGAAGAAGGTTGCAAAAGGTTTGATTTTGGAGGCCAAAGCAAAGGGTTCTTGTGAGAATCACAGTGCAAGGAAGGGGCCTTTCTTCTCAGTTCATCTTCATCAACTCCGGCGAAATTCCGACCAGATTTCGGCGAACTCCGGTGACTTTTCCGGCGAAGTAAGCTTTTCAATTCAATATTCTTTAGAACCTTCTCTGCGGAAATTTGTGAGCATATTGATTCAAAAATGTCTAGACAAAGAAATGCTCCCGTCCCGGAACCTGTTGTTGAATATGATGATACAAAGTTTGTTGGGGGTAAAGCGAAGTTGTTTTTTGATAAATATGCAAACAAGGGTTTCACAATTGAAAATGAGTTTAAACCGGATGAACTTGGGTTGGATGATATCTTTGCAAGGTATGGTTGGGGTAATTTAGCAAGCCGTCCAACTAATAGAGGTTCGAAAGTGTTGGTTCGGGAATTCTATGCAAATGCATTTGAGGCAGGGCAAAGTAGGAAGTGTGCGTGGGTGAGGGGAAAGAATGTGTATTATAATGGAGAGGATATCAATAGGTTTGGAGGCAACCCAAGGTAAGTAGTAAATTGTAGTACCCTTAAATTTAATTTTTCCTTTGTTTTCATCACTTTGAGGACAAAGTAATCATTAAGTTTGGGGGTGTAGAGTTTTTATTTCATCTTCATTTCATGCTTTGCTTTTGGTTGCTTTTCATATATATAAAAAAAAAAAAAAGAGAAAAAAAAAATTGTTTTCTTGCATTTCGGGAACGTGTCGAACTACGGTGACCTGAGCCTATTTTTGTTGGGTAGTCTGCCCGCATCAATGGGGACGTAGGCAGCGAAAGTGCGGTCAAAATATGGGTCGAATTTTAATGTATCAATAGATATTATGCTTGGTTTTTGTTTTAGTGGTGTTGTGCAGATTGAGAATCTAACAAAAAATCCTCCTGCTGATCTGGGCGACCACCCATGGTGTTGAGGGCGACCGCCCATGCGTGTTGAACAAAAAGGGAAAAATTGCTGGACAACTGGGCGACCGCCCATGGTGTTGAGGGCGACCGCCCATAGCTCTTTGGAAATTTGAGAAGAACTTGCTGTGCTGGTGAGCGTTCGCCCACAGGTCAATAAGCGACCGCCCACGTTGAAATTTTGAAATATGGAAAAACTTCTGGACATGTGGGCGACCGCCTCAGATGGGTGAGCGACCGCCCACAAGACGAATCAGGCGTTACAAATTTTGAATCCCTAACTGCCGTCCCTCATTTACTTCTCTCTCTCCTCAAAAATCCAAATACTCTCTCTTTATCTCTCTTAAACCTCCGCCCACTCTCTTCATCTCTCTACAAATCTCCTCCCCAAACACCCAAATCTTCCAATTTTCTTCCCTAATTTGCCTTCCCCCACCATACCCAACCTCCTAAGCCAAAGATTTCAACTCTTTCCACCATTGTTGGCCAAGAATTGTGAAGAGATTTTGAAAAGTTGCAAAGGGGTGAAGAAGGTTGCAAAAGGTTTGATTTTGGAGGCCAAAGCAAAGGGTTCTTGTGAGAATCATTGTTCAAAGAAGGGGTCGTTCTTCCCAGTTCATCTTCAACAACTCCGGCGAGATTAGGTCAAATTAGGCGAACTCAGGTGACTTTTCCGGCCAAGTAAGATTTTCAATTCAATCTTCTTTAATACTTTCTCCGTGGAAGTTTTGTGGGTATAATTGATATAAAATGTCTAGACAAAGAAATGCTCCCGTCCCGGAGCTAGGTTTGTTGAATATGATGATACAAAGTTTGTTGGGGTAAAGCGAAGTCGTTTTTTGATAAATATGCAAACAAAGGGTTTTACGTAGAAAATGAGTTTAACCCCAAATTCTAACTTGGGTTGGTTGACATTTTTGCGAGGTATGGTTGGGGTAATTTAGCAAGCCGTCCCTCTAATAGAGGTTCGAAAGTGTTGGTTCGGGAATTCTATGCAAATGCATTTGAGGCAGGGCAAGCAAGGAAGTGTGCGTGGGTGAGGGGAAAGAATGTGTATTATAATGGTGAGGATATCAATAGCTACTACGGGATGGAATCGCCTGGGTTTGAAAACAGTGCGTGTGATTATTACAATAATGCAAAGATCATGGAGCTGAATGTGGCGGGGAACCTTGACAGGTTGGCTCCGTATTTCGTAGATATTGATGTGACACTATTGAGAAACGGTAATGTGAAGAAGGCTAGGGATATGGATTTGAGGATGCGTGCGTTGCATCGATTCATTTGCGAGCGTATTATGCCTACTTCACATTACAACGATGTGCATTGGAGGAGAGCACTGTTGATGATCGTGGTGTTGTCCGGTCAAAGGTTCAATACTGGATTGGCAATATCCAAGGAGATTGTGAACACCATTAAAACTATTGGGCGATGCAATTTTAGTTTCCCGTTATTGATATGCGGTTTTGATAGAGAATAAAGGAGTGAATTTTACTCGGTTGCGGATTGCTAGGGATATTGTGTCAACCGGGACGGCGATTAGTAAGAGGTCCGTACTATAAAGGGGCATGCCCGGTTGCGGCTGGAGAAGGTTCATCGAGAGGAGTGAGAGGGAGTGAGGAGGATGAGGATATGGAGGAACGGTAGTTCACTCCGACGGAGCGGCCTATTATGTGGGAGGCCATGGATGCGTTATATGAGGAGATTAGGCGGCTCCGGGGACAAGACGAGGTGATGGATCGGCGATTGTTGGGTATGGAGGAGAGTCGAGGCAGCCTGCCTATAGCTGCGAGGAGTATTACGCTTGCTAGTATGTGGAGGCGGCGTATGGAGGACGCACGATCGAGAGATGTATCGGGAGATGAGGCACGAGCTTCCTCCTCCTCCACCGCCTCAAAGGCATATTCCATACCGCCGCAAATATCGTACTCAGAGCGATTGAGAGGATGGGATTCTTGGGATGCGCAGCAAGAAGAAACAACAACAACAGAAGAAGCGGCACCATCGCCAGGTTCGGCGGAAGTGGCTCGGTTGGTCAGCGATCACTCGAGATGATTTTGGTTGGAGGTACCCCTATCCTTTATTTTATTTTATGCATTAGGGACAATACATGTTTTAAGTTTGGGGGTGTGGGGTACTTTTTACTGTTTGTGTTGGCTTAGTTTACCATGTTAGTTAGGATTTACTGTTTTGGTAAAAAAAAAAAAAAAGAGAAAATTTGAAAAATGAAAAAAAAAAGAATAATTAGCTATGTCCTTTCTTGTATATAGTCATTAACATTCTTGGTGTTCCCCATATTTTTTATTTTGACCGCTAATGAGGATAATTGGTTGTGATAATGTGTAGATGCAAGTTGGTATATTTTTGGTTAATTGTGGTATATTGCTTAAGAGTTATAATTGTGTCATAAATCTCTTAGTTGTAGTTTCTTGTACTCATGAAAATATGCTCTTTGTTGATAATTTTGATTCATTTTTATAAAGTTTAGAGTACACCCTCATTTTTTAAGTTAATGAATTTGTTTATCAATGTAGCAACATTAGGCAAGTCTTGAAAATGAGTATTCCTTGGTTGTGAATGGAACCCCCCCTTGTGATCTTTAAAAAAAAAAAAAAAAAAAAAATATGAGAGCAATGGCAATGCAATGTATACTCGGTGAAACCTCCGGACGCGTAGATTAATTGGTTAGGGATTATTCTAGCTTAACAGTTACGGGTATGCAGTAGCGTTATGAAGGAAGAGCTTTACCGCCGTGATGGTCCGTATCAAGCTCGATACCGAAGTGGCTAACTCTCAAAGCCTTTAAATAAATCTCTACTTAGTATTAGGGGCATGGAGTTCGCTGCTACAGTGTTCCCCCCCAAACTTGATCATTTAAGCACACTTTAAATTCTACTACCGTTCAAGTAGGGAACACTGTAGCAGCGAACTCCATGCCCCTAATACTAAGTAGAGATTTATTTAAAGGCTTTGAGAGTTAGCCACTTCGGTATCGAGCTTGATACGGACCATCACGGCGGTAAAGCTCTTCCTCCATAACGCTACTGCATACCCGTAACTGCTGGTTAAGCTAGAATAATCCCTAACCAATTAATCTACGCGTCTGGAGGTTTCACCGAGTATACATTGCATTGCCATTGCTCTCATTTTTTTTTTTAAAAGATCACAAGGGGGGGTTCCATTCACAACCAAGGAATACTCATTTTCAAGACTTGCCTAATGTTGCTACATTGATAAACAAATTCATTAACTTAAAAAATGAGGGTGTACTCTAAACTTTATAAAAATGAATCAAAATTATCAACAAAGAGCATATTTCCATGAGTACAAGAAACTACAACTAAGAGATTTATGACACAATTATAACTCTTAAGCAATATACCACAATTAACCAAAAATATACCAACTTGCATCTACGCATTATCACAACCAATTATCCTCATTAGCGGTCAAAATCAAAAATATGGGGAACACCAAGAATGTTAATGACTATATACAAGAAAGGACATAGCTAATTATTCTTTTTTTTTTTCATTTTTCAAATTTTCTCTTTTTTTTTTTTTTTACCAAAACAGTAAATCCTAACTAACATGGTAAACTAAGCCAACACAAACAGTAAAAAGTACCCCACACCCCCAAACTTAAAACATTTATTGTCCCTAATGCATAAAATAAAATAAAGGATAAAGGGCACCTCCAACCAAAAATCATCTCTGCACTTGATCCCACCTGACCAACCGAGCCACTTCCGCTCGAACCCGTGCATGGTGTCGCTCGTCCGCTGTTGTTGCTTGCTTTATTGCTGTCGCGCGCATCCCAAGAATCCCATCCTTCAATCAAGCTCCGAGTACGATATTGCGGCGGCCGGTATGGAATATGCCGAGGCGGTGGAGGAGGGGAAGCTCGTGCCTCATCTCCCGATACATCTCGATCGCAAGCGTCCTCCATACGCGCTCCACATACTAGCAGCCGTAATACTCCTCGCAGCCATAGATCGGCAAACTGCCTCTCGACTCTCCTCCATACCCAACAATCGCCGATCCATCACCTCATATTGTCCCCTGAGCCGCCTAATCTCCTCAAATAACGCATCCACATGGCCTCCCACATAATAGGCCGCTCTCTCCGTCGGAGTGAACTCCGCCGTTCCTCCATATCTTCATCCTCCTCACTTCCTCTCACTCCTCTCGATGAACCTTCTCCCGCCGCAACCGAGCATGCCCCTTTATAGTAAGGGACCTCTTACTAACCGCCGTCCCCGCTTGACACAATATCCCTAGCAATCCGCAACCGAGTAAAATTCACTCCTTTATTCTCTATCAAACCGTATATCAATAACGGGAAACTAAAATTGCATCGCCCAATAGTTTTAATGGTGTTCACAATCTCCTCGATATCGCCAATCCGATTGAACCTTCGACCGACAACACCACGGGCCATCAATAAAGGTTGCTCTCCTCCACGCACATCGTTGTAATGTGAAGTAGGCATAATACGCTCGCAAATGAATCGTTGCAACGCACGCATCCTCAAATCCATATCCCTAGCCTTCTTCACATTACCGTTTCTCAATAGAGTCACATCAATATCTACGAAATACGGAGCCAACCTGTCAAGGTTCCCCGCCACATTCAGCTCCATGATCTTTGCATTATTGTAATAATCACACGCACTGTTTTCAAACCCCGGCGATTCCATCCCATAGTAGCTATTGATATCCTCACCATTATAATACACATTCTTTCCCCTCACCCACGCACACTTCCTACTTTGCCCTGCCTCAAATGCATTTGCATAGAATTCCCGAACCAACACTTTCGAACCTCTATTAGTTGGACGGCTTGCTAAATTACCCCAACCATACCTTGCAAAGATATCATCCAACCCAAGTTCATCCGGTTTAAACTCATTTTCAATTGTGAAACCCTTGTTTGCATATTTATCAAAAAACAACTTCGCTTTACCCCCAACAAACTTTGTATCATCATATTCAACAACAGGTTCCGGGACGGGAGCATTTCTTTGTCTAGACATTTTTGAATCAATATGCTCACAAATTTCCGCAGAGAAGGTTCTAAAGAATATTGAATTGAAAAGCTTACTTCGCCGGAAAAGTCACCGGAGTTCGCCGAAATCTGGTCGGAATTTCGCCGGAGTTGATGAAGATGAACTGAGAAGAAAGGCCCCTTCCTTGCACTGTGATTCTCACAAGAACCCTTTGCTTTGGCCTCCAAAATCAAACCTTTTGCAACCTTCTTCACCCCTTTGCAACTTTTCAAAATCTCTTCACAATTCTTGGCCAACAATGGTGGAAAGAGTTGAAATCTTTGGCTTAGGAGGTTGGGTATGGTGGGGGAAGGCAAATTAGGGAAGAAAATTGGAAGATTTGGGTGTTTGGGGAGGAGATTTGTAGAGAGATGAAGAGAGTGGGCGGAGGTTTAAGAGAGATAAAGAGAGAGTATTTGAATTTTTGAGGAGAGAGAGAAGTAAATGAGGGACGGCAGTTAGGGATTCAAAATTTGTAACGCCTGATTCGTCTTGTGGGCGGTCGCTCACCCCATCCTGGGCGGTCGCCCACATGTCCAGAAGTTTTTCCATATTTCAAAATTTCAACGTGGGCGGTCGCTATTGACTCGCGGGCGAACGCTCACCAAAGACAAAGCAAGTTCTTCTCAAATTTCCAAAGAGATATGGGCGGTCGCTCAACACCACGGGCGGTCGCCCGCTTGTCCAAAGAATTTTTCCCTTTTTGTTCAACACGCATGGGCGGTCGCCCTCAACACCATGGGCGGTCGCCCAGATCAGCAGGAGGATTTTTTGTTAGATTCTCAATCTGCACAACACCACTAAAACAAAAACCAAGCATAATATCTATTGATACATTAAAATTCGACCCATATTTTGACCGCACTTTCGCTGCCTACGTCCCCATCGATGCGGGCGGACTACCCAACAAAAATAGGCTCAGGTCACCGTAGTTCGACACGTTCCCGAAATGCAAGAAAACAATTTTTTTTTCTCTTTTTTTTTTTTTTTTTATATATATGAAAAGCAACCAAAAGCAAAGCATGAAATGAAGATGAAATAAAAACTCTACACCCCCAAACTTAATGATTACTTTGTCCTCAAAGTGATGAAAACAAAGGAAAAATTAAATTTAAGGGTACTACAATTCACTACTTACCTTGGGTTGCCTCCCAAGCAGCGCTTTTGTTTAACGTCGTTAGCTCGACGGAATGACTTTCTCTATAATCATGGATCCTTCAACTCGATCCACTCAACATCCTTTGATCCCGAAACTCCATCCAAATACGGCTTCACTCTTTGTCCGTTGACCTTGAACCTATTGTTAGTAACCGGATTCACCAATTCCACGGCTCCATGAGAATACACGTTCACCACCTCAAACGGACCACTCCAACGAGAACGTAACTTTCCCGGGAAAAGCTTCAATCTTGAATTAAACAATAACACCTTGCTTCCCGGAATAAGTTCCTTGTGCAAAATCTTTTTGTCATGGTACCTTTTTGTTCTCTCCTTGTACAACCGGGAGTTCTCATATGCCTCCGACCGATGCTCTTCAAGCTCATTCAAATGAAGTAACCTTTGCTCACCGGCTAGTTGCAAATCCATATTCAACTCCTTGATTGCCCAAAATGCTTTATGCTCTATCTCCACCGGCAAATGACAAGCTTTCCCAAAGACTAGCCGGTATGGACTCATTCCAATCGGAGTTTTGTAAGCGGTGCGGTACGCCCACAATGCATCATTTAACCTCAATGCCCAATCCTTCCTATTTGGCTTCACCGTCTTTTCAAGAATGGCCTTTATTTGCTTGTTACTCACTTCCACTTGCCCTAAAGTTTGGGGATGATATGCGGTTGCAACCTTGTGATTCACCCCATACTTCTTCATGAGTGCTCCAAAAATTTTGTTGCAAAAGTGAGAACCACCATCACTTATTATTGCCCTTGGAACGCCAAACCTGCTAAAAATTACATCCTTGACAAACTTGACTACAATATTAGCATCGTTAGTCCGGGTAGGAATTGCTTCCACCCACTTTGACACATAATCCACCGATACTAAAATGTATTCAAAACCACATGACACAACAAAAGGACCCATAAAATCTATGCCCCATACGTCAAACAAATCCACAACCAAGTTATTCGTGAGAGGCATTTCATCCCGCTTACCAATGTTACCGGTTCTTTGGCACCTGTCACAACTTTTACTAAAAATGTATGCATCTTTAAAAAGACTTGGCCAAAAGAAACCCGATTGTAACACTTTTTGAGCGGTTTTCTTACCACTAAAATGACCTCCACAATGCAATTCATGACAAAAAGAAAGAACATTTTGTTGCTCATTTTCATGAATGCATCTACGAATAACCATATCGGGACCATGCTTAAACAAATATGGGTCATCCCAATAATATTGCTTAACCGTAGACAAAAATCTTTTCCTTTCTTGACTCGAAAAATCTGGATTTAGAACCCCCATAGCCAAAAAATTTACAATGTCAGCATACCAAGGCTCCAAATCCTTCACAACAAATAACTGCTCATCAGGAAAATTTTCATTCAAGGGAATTTCACTCACACACCCCTTTTCAAGTCTAGACAAGTGATCCGCCACAACATTTTCACAACCCTTTTTGTCTTTGATGGAAATATCAAATTCTTGTAAAAGCAACATCCATCTTAACAATCGGGGTTTGGCATCTTGTTTGGAAAGCAAATAACGCAATGCAGCATGGTCCGAATAAATAATCACTTTAGATCCTAGCAAGTAAGAACGGAATTTTTCCAAAGCAAATACCACCGCCAAGAATTCCTTCTCGGTTGTAGTATAATTCAATTGAGCATCATTTAACATTCTACTTGCATATTGGATCACATGTGACTTTTTATCAATTTTCTGACCCAAAACTGCACCCACCGCAAAATCGGATGCATCACACATTATCTCAAACGGTTGAGTCCAATCCGGACCCACAAGAATAGGGGCTGAAGTCAATTTTTTCTTCAACAAATTAAAAGAATTGAGACATTCTTGGTCAAACACAAATTCCGTCTCTTTTGCAAGCAAGTTTGTTAACGGCTTACAAATTTTAGAAAAATCTTTTATAAAACGCCGATAAAAACCCGCATGACCAAGAAAGCTACGAATTCCTTTAACATTTTTTGGCGGAGGCAATTTAGATATTATCTCAATTTTTGCCTTGTCAACTTCAATCCCTTTTCTTGAGACCAAATGACCCAACATAATTCCATGCTTAACCATAAAATGACTCTTTTCCCAACTTAAAGTTAAATTGGTATCACAACATCTTTTAAGAACCAAAGTCAAATTATCTAAGCATGCATCAAACGAATTACCATACAACGAAAAATCGTCCATAAATACCTCAACAAACCCGCCAATCATCTCGTAAAAGATCGACATCATGCACCTTTGGAATGTAGCGGGAGCATTGCATAAACCGAAGGGCATCCTCCGATATGCAAATGTTCCGAAAGGGCATGTAAATGTGGTCTTTTCACGATCTTCCGGAGCAATGGGAATCGATTATAGCACGAAAAACCATCTAAGAAACAATAATATTCGACCCGGCCACCTCTCTAGAATTTGGTCAATAAATGGCAAAGGAAAGTTATCCTTTCTAGTCGCTGCATTAAGTTTTCGGTAATCGATAACCATGCGTTGACCAGTGACCATTCTAGTAGGCAAAAGCTCATTATCCTCATTCTTAACAACAGTAATTCCAGACTTTTTAGCAACCACATGAACAGGACTTACCCACTTACTATCGAAAATAGGATAAATAATACCTGCATTCAACAGTTTCAAGACTTCTTTTCTTACCGCTTCAAGCATGTGAGGATTCATCCTTCTTTGATTCTGCCGGACTGGCTTGGCATCCTCCTCCATATGGATTTTGTGCATGCACATGGTTGGGCTAATTCCCTTTATGTCAGTAATACTCCAACCAAGTGCGGACTTATATCTCTTCAACACATCCAACAACCTTCTTTCCTGCAATTCTGTTAAGTCCGAAGCAATAATAACAGGCAAAGAATCATTTGCACCAAGAAAAGCATACTTTAAGCTAGATGGAAGTTGTTTAAGATCTAACTCGGGAGGAGAGACAATAGATGGCAAATGCTTAGGATTAAAATTACCTAAAGATTCCAAAGGAACCTTTTCAGTAATTTCCTCCATAACATCCATCTCAGCAAGAATGGCCCTCGCCTCATTTTGATCAAAAACACCTTCCATAACTAACTCATCCACAAACTCAGAAACAAGAGAGCCCTCAACATCAGGCTCAAGTAACACAGAATTTTCAGCAACATCACAAAATAAACACTCATTGACCTCATATGGCTTTTTCATGGAATCAAAGATAGAGAAATTAACAATTTCATCCATGACAGTTAAAGACAAACTTCCATCTTTCACATTAATTACCGCATCTGCGGTAGCCATAAAAGGTCTCCCCAACAAAATAGGGACATCATTCACATCTTTAGCATCTCTCTCCATATATAGAACCACAAAATCAACAGGGATAATCAGTTTATCAACTTGAACCAAAACATCTTCTACTATTCCCTTTGGGTATTTGACCGAACGGTCCGCAAGTTGCAAGGTCATAGTAGTAGGTTTTAGTTCACCCAACCCAAGCTCCACAAACAAAGAATAAGGCAACAAGTTAATGCTAGCTCCTAAATCTAACATTGCCCTCACTTTCTTAGAGTCCCCCAAAGAAATCATCACATTAAAACTACCGGGGTCTTTAAGCTTAGGAGGCAAATTCTTTTCAAAAACAGCACTAACTTGGTCCGAAACCACAATTTTTTCGTTCGGGGGTGAATACCTCAAACTCACACCCACTCTTGGTCAAAACGGCATCACCCACCTCACTACACCCCTCACACTCCTGAACACAACGGGTACGCCGAACGTCGTCACCGCCACATTGTTGAAACCGGCCTCACTCTTCTCTCCCATGCAAACCTACCCCTCACCCTTTGGCCCTATGCTCTCACCACTTCCACCTACCTCATAAACAGATTACTCACCCCCACCCTAAACAATGATTCTCCCTACTTCCGCCTTTTTCGCTCCCCTCCAAACTACACCAAGCTACGTAGTTTTGGTCACCAAGCTACGTAGTTTTGGTTGCCTCTGCTACCCATGGCTTCGCCCATACACCACCCACAAACTAGATCCAAAATTCATCCCTTGTATCTTCGTTGGTTACTCACCCACGCAAAGTGCGTATTACTGCCTTGATCCCACATCCCATCGTGTCTACACCTCCCGTCATGTCCGCTTTGTTGAAACCACCTTCCCATATAACTCCCTCACCACCACATCCCCCACTGCTTCCGCTCCTTCTCCCTCTGAATGGAACACCCTATTTCTCCCTATTATAGACACCACCTCCTCTATCCAACCTCCACCCCCCAACCTCCACCCCCCTCTTCCTCCCCCCACCCCTCCCACTCCAACTTATCCTTCTCCCAATCCCACACCTAATGAAACCCCAACCCCATCTCAGCCGGATATCCCACCACCCTCTCCCAACCCTCCATCCCCTCCACCTCCCACCCGCACTATCACCACTAGACTATCCCATGTCATCACCAAATTCAACCCCAAGTATGCCAACCTATCCCTCCTCACCTCTCCCACAATCCTTCCCACCACCACCAAACAAGCCCTATCCATTCCTCATTGGCGTAACGCCATGATTGAAGAGTTCCAAGCCCTAACCCGCAACAACACTTGGTCCTTGGTTCCACCTACATCAGCCCATTGTTGGGATTGGAGTCCTAATTTATGATGAAAAAGGAGTCTAAGTCGGAGGAGTTGCTGAAATCAAGAAGGAAAATCGGGGAGGACTTTCTGGGGTGATGGGCAACCGCCCAGGGGGGGTGTTGGGCGACCGCCCAGGAGAACAGAAGGTTGGGCTCGTGGAATTTTTGGCTTGGGCGACCGCCCATGGTGCCTTGGGCGACCGCCCACGTGTCGGGTGGAAAATTCTGCAGCAGATTTTGTTTCCTATTTTGATTAGAACTCTTCTTAATATTGATTTAGGGTTTTCTTGTATTACTATATAAGCATAGTGACGGCCTAGAACAGATTTGTGAGTTGTAACAACATATTAGAATACATATTGGCTTGGCAATTGCCCCCGGACGTAGTTCACGAGTTGGTGAATGAACCGGGTAAACAACTCTTGTGTTCTTGTGTGTGATTGTTTCTTTCTTGTACGTGTGGGTGTGTTGATTTCTTTGTTTTGATTGCAACGGAGTATCGCCAATTTCACAACACCCATAACATTGTCGGATGCAAGTGGGTCTTTCGCGTCAAATATAACCCCGACAACACCATTCAAAAATACAAGGCCCGACTTGTAGCCAAAGGTTTTCACCAACAACCCGGTGTTTACTACACCGAAACCTTCAGTCCCGTTGTCAAACCAGCCACAGTCCGGCTACTTCTTTCCCTTGCCACAACCAACCATTGACCGCTTCGCCAACTCGATGTCAACAACGCCTTCCTTCAAGGCACTCTCTCTGAAACTGTTTTTATGACACAACCCCCCGAATTTGAGGACTCCACCAACCCATCCTTTGTTTTTCGCTTGTCAAAAGCCATCTATGGTCTCAAACAGGCTCCCCGGGCATGTCTCAAGAACTCAAAACCTACCTCACCACATATGGCTTCCAACCCTCCTTAGTCGACCCCTCTCTGTTTATCTTCAGCAGATCTCCATCCCCAATTTGCCTACTTGTCTATGTTGATGATATCATTATCACCGGCCCTTCTCCCTCTCACCTTCAGTCATTCATCTCCAACCTATCCAACTGGTTCTCCCTCAAGGACCTTGGCCCCTTGTCCTACTTCTTGGGTGTCGAAGTTATTCCAAACCAAAACGGGCTCCTCCTCTCCCAAACCAAATACATCCATGACCTTCTCACCCGTCACAACATGATTGACTGCAAGCCGCTTCCCACTCCCATGGTAGCATCACCTCCCCTCACAAGATCCACTGCCACTCCAGCTGTTGACCCCACTTCCTATTGTGCTATTGTTGGTGGACTTCAGTACTTATCATTCACTCGTCCCGACATTGCCTTCTCGGTCAACAAGCTTGCGCAATTCATGCAAAACCCCCAATCTTCTCACTGGGTTGCATTGAAGCGTCTTCTACGCTACCTTTATGGCACTATGCACCTTGGTCTTCAGATTTTTGCGAAATCTCCTCCCTCTCTTCATGCTTTCTGTGATGCGGATTGGGCTGGAGACAAAGATGACTTTGTGTCCACTTCTGGCTTGCTTGTCTACTTGGGTAAAAACCCGGTAACCTGGTCTTCTCGGAAACAGCGAGCCCTTGCTCGGCCCACCACTGAGGCCGAATTCCGGGTAATCGCTGACACTGCAGCTGAACTTACTTGGGTTGGAAACTTACTTACTGAGCTTGGATTTCCATCACTTGCTACACCTGTGATTTACTGTGACAACCTTGGTGCCACCACCTACTCTGCAAAATCGGTCTTCCACTCTCGAATGAAATATGTGGCCCTCTCATTTCACTTTGTTCGTGAGCAAATTCAGTCCGGTTCTCTCCGAGTGCAACACATTGCTGGTTCAGACCAACTCGCTGATGTTCTTACAAAGCCTCTACCTCGAATTCGCTTCCAACATCTTATCTCCAAGATTGGACTTCTCCAAGGATCGTCCATCTTGCGGGGGCGTATCAAGGATGAAGCACAGCCCAAGTCTGCTGCCACTGCACACGAGGCGCTCGCCCCATTACTAGCCAGGCGCCCGCCCCAAATGGAGACCACCATGGCCGAAGCTTCTGCACACGAGGCGCACGCCTCAGAAGGACCCAAGCGGCCGCCTCATCAGCAACACATCTTGGCCGTGGCTACTGCCTGCCAGGCGCCCGCCTCGTCACGCGACTGTTCCTGACCAAGCTTCGATTGCTGCAATTCCTAACCAAACTTGGAATGCTGCAAATGTTCCCTAATTTACAGTGTTTCCTAATCTACCCTTACCTCTTGCATTTGGTAAATATTGCTACATACATAGTTTAGGAAACATATCTTCCTTGTATAAATAGGATCCTACAATCCTTGGTCAAATAGGACTCTTCAATTGTAACTATATATATTGATCAATTGTGAATAAACAAGCTAAGGCTTTTCAAATCTTACACTTCATGCTCCAATTCCGAAAGCTACATTTGTATATTGTAATAACATTAGTGCCATTCCGGTGCAGCATCAACGTACCAAACATATCGAATTGGACATTCTATTTGCTCGTGAAAAAGTGGCCAAAAGGCCAAGTTCGGGTGCTCCATGCTCCATCTCGCCATCAATTGGCAAACATTTTTACTAAAGGGCTTCCGCGCGTTCTATTTGATGATTTTGGGACAATCTCAGTATCCGACCTTCTCAAGCTTCGACTGCGGGGGAGTATTGGCATAACAATATATTTTGAATGTATATCTTTATATTTGGTATGTGTATCGTTATTATAGTCATGTATATCTCTAGTTAGGAATGTATATCTTCTAGTCTAAATAGGACTCTTGTAATGTGTATATAAACATTAGAGATGTAATACAAAGATTCACGAAATAAACTTCCTTCACTACCGCAAGCATGATTTGTTTTAGGTTTAGAGATATGTACAAACCACATGTGAAGCTATGATCGAGTGTGTAGGAGCCTAAAAGAGACCCAGGGTGTGCTTACTGGCACCCATAGTTGCTCAACGTTACAATTGGAAAACAACAACATTCAAATATAAATATTAGCAGAAAAAAATTAAGGTTGAAAAATCACAACAAGAAGAATCTTAAAACTAAATAACAACAACAACAACAAAGCCTTAGTCCCAAAATAATTTGGGGTCGGCTAACATGAATCCTCATATGTTATCGTGTAAAAAGGTTGTTGAAAAAAAATAAATATAAATAAAAAATAAATAAAAAATCAACCCCCCACATGGGTTTTTGCCCTCCACTCCGGCCTCTTCAACGCCATACTTTCATCCACTCCAAGTAAACTCATATCATTTTCAATCACTCTATTCCAAGTTTGTTTAGGTCTTCCCCTACCCCTCACCATTTTATCATTTCTCCACTGTTCCGGCCTCCTAATCGGTGCATCACTCAGTCTCCTTCTCACATGTCCAAACCACCTTAGACGATTTTCCCTCATTTTATCCTCAATGGGCACAACTCCTACTTTACCTCTGATCACCGCATTCCCCAATCGATCATTTCTTGTATGACCGCACATCCATCGAAGCATATGCATCTCCGCCACATTCATCTTATGCACGTGACACTGTTTCACGGCCCAACATTCGGTGCCGTAAAGCAGTGCCGGCCTAATTGCTGTGCGGTAGAATTTTCCCTTTAATCTATGTGGTATACCGCGATCAGATAGAAACCCTGTGGCACTCTTCCACTTCAACCAACCTGCTTTAATCCTATGAGCCACATCTCCATCTAATTCTCCATCCTTTTGGATAATGAATCCAAGATAGCGAAAAAACTCAGAAGCTTAGACAATATTTTCATCAAATGTGACCGCCCCTGCCTCCCTACTTCCAACTCTGCTAAACTTACACTCCAAATATTCAGTCTTGCTCCTGCTCAGTCTAAAACCTCGAGATTCCAAAGTGTGTCTCCACAACTCCAATTTACTTTCAACACCCTCAATCAGCACAATATCATCTGCGAACAACATTCACCTTGGTATATCATCTTGGATTGACCTCGTCAATTCATCCATTATCAAAGCAAAAAGGAAGGAGCTAAGTGCGAAACCTTGATGCACTCCAATCTTTATAGGAAACTCTTCAGTCTTCCCAACACTAGTCTGTACACAAGTACTAACTTCATTATACATGTTCTTGATAATATCAATATACTTTTTTGAAACACCCTTCTTTGCTAATGCCCACCAAAGTACCTCTCTTGGCACTTTATCATACGCCTTCTCCAAATCAATGAAAACCATATGCAAATCTTTCTTTTGATCCCGATATTTCTCCATGGTTTGTCTCATAAGATATATTGCCTCCATAGTCGATCTTCCCAGCATAAACCCAAATTGTTTATCCTAAATATCCACAATTTTTCTCAGCCTTTGTGCAATCACTCTTTCCCAAAGTTTCATAGTATGGCTCGTTAGTTTGATCCCCCTATAGTTGGCAAAAACTTGGACATCACCTTTGTTCTTATACAAAGGGATCAAAGTACTCTTTCGCCACTCCAATGGCATTGTGTTAATTCTCAATATCTTGTTAAATAGCGTTGTTAACCAATCTATTCCCCTCTCCCCTAAACATCTCCAAACCTCAATTGGTATTCCATCCGGTCCTACAGCTTTCTTCGATCCCATCTTCTTCATTGCCATTTTCACTTCTACCTTTTGAATTCTCTGCATAAAATCTCGATTAACCATACTTGAAGAGATATTTAAATCTCCAATATCCTGCTCTTGACCGCCATTGAACAAGGTATCAAAGCACGAACTCCATCTCTCTTTTATCTCTTTATCCCCGACTAGAACTCTTTGGTCTACATCCTTCACCCATTTAGCCGTCTCAATATCTCGTGTCCTCTTATCCCTCGTACGAGCGAGTCTGTACATGTCCTTTTTCCCTTCTTTTGTATTCAACTTATCATAAAGTTCATGATTCACCTTTGCTCTTGCGTCTCTTACTG
Source organism: Adenophora triphylla var. japonica (assembly GCA_022495995.1). Classification (NCBI taxonomy): domain Eukaryota; kingdom Viridiplantae; phylum Streptophyta; class Magnoliopsida; order Asterales; family Campanulaceae; genus Adenophora; species Adenophora triphylla. The sequence continues at coordinate 107,805 of JAFEMH010005462.1, read as the reverse complement.
CTTTCTTAGCATCTCTTCTAGCTTCCTTATACTTCTCATAGTTCTCGTCGCTCCTACATTTCCCCAATAATTTGTAGCAATCTCGCTTGCCCTTTATTGCTTGTTTTACTTCCTCGTTCCACCATGATGTGTCCTTACTTGGTGGCACATTTCCTCTAGATTCTCCGAGGACTTCTTTCGCCACCTCCTTTATGGCATGTTCCATCTTAGTCCAAGTCAAATCTATATCCTTATCCTCCATATTATTCGATCAAATACCGGTATCGACCATCTTATCTACAAATTTCTGTTGATTCTCCCCTTGAAGTCTCCACCACTTGATTCTAGGGTCTACCTGTGATTTTCTCTTCCTCAAAATTCTCTTACTTCAAAAATCAAGTACCACAAGTCTATATTGAGTTGTTGTACTCTCACCCGGAATAACCTTACAATCTGTATAACTCTTTCTACAAACATTTCTTACTAAGAAGAAGTCAATCTGACTCGCATTACCTCCACTCCTATAGGACACCAAGTGAGATTCTCTCTTCTTGAACCAAATGTTCATTATACTCAAGTCATATGCCAACGCAAAATCCAGTATACTATTTCCTGCTTCATTCTTCTCCCCAAAACCAAAATCTCCATGTATGCTCTCAAAGCCATGTCGACTAAACCCCACATGCCCGTTCAGATCACCCCCAATGACTAATTTATCATCACTAGGTACTCGTTGCACTACCTCCTCTAAATCTTCCCAAAACACTTGTTCAATAGATGCATCCAACCCTACTTGTGGTGCATAGGCGGAAATAATAGTTATAATTTCCTCACTTAGCACAAGTTTAATGCCCATAATTCGATCACTCTTCTTGTACACTTCCATCACATCATTAATATACTCCTTATCAATAATGATACCCACTCCATTTCTACCATTATCCTTTCCTGAGTACCAAAGCTTAAAACCCCAAGGCGATATTTCTTTTGCTTTCTCTCCAACCCACTTAGTTTCTAGTAGACACATGTGAATCTTCCTTCTCCTCATAACTTCCACCACCTCTACTGATCTCCCTGTCAAGGATCCAATGTTCCAAGTTCCAAAGCGCAGCCCACTACCCTTACACTTACCATGGACTAGCTTCTTTATCCGCACTCGTCCGCAATGCGAGAAACCTTGCATATTTGACACCACCCCCGGGCGAAGAGATTGTGCGTCGCTTCCGGGCGACGACCTAGCAACCTTTGCATATTTATCACTACACCCATATCTTTGAAGTGTAGCGCGTCGCTGCTCAGGAAACGCCCCAACGATATTCATATTTGGATTCATGTCATGATAATGTGACAGTTTTTACGCTGGCTGCCACATGCCTACCACAACTCTCACCCTTTGTCCTGACTTGGGACAGGCAAGGATAAATAAGAAAAAACACCACCACCAACTCTTTATTACCTTCTGACAAGTAATACTATTGTTGTTCCATGTAAAAATCCTCCTCCAAATCCCCATGACAAAAGGCCATCTTTACATCCATCTACTCCAACAACAAGTTTTATGCCACTACTAATCCTGAACCATTTTGAACCATTTTGATAGTAGTTATCTTTACAACCGGAGTAAAGACATTTCTGTAGACAATATGATACTTTTGTTGGATGCCCTTTATACAACCAACCTTGCCTTGTAACGAATGTTGTCATTTGTCTGCTCCTTTATCTTGTAAACCTACTTGATATGCAATGCGATCTTACCATCAAGTTTACTACGACTAGCCTGCGCATAACTTTTCAGTTCACCATTATTTATCAAAAACAAAAAGTTAATTGAAGTAGTACACCTATCAAGCGACCCACGAATCCTTGTGGATCTACGGAGCGTAATCTCTGGTCTGGAGTACTTAGTTCATCTTCAATGACTACCTGATCTTGGTCGACATGAACACTGTTGCTCCCACCTGAGCTAGGAATATCCTCTAGCTCAACAGTCTCGGGCTCCAGAAAAAAAAAACATCAGATGCACTCTTCCTATCTTTATACACTACCTTCTTATTAAATATAACATCCCGACTACGAATAACCTTTCAATTCTGCCATCTCAAAATTTGTACCCAAAGTCATCCCTCTATAACTAATAAATGTACATTTCAAAGATTTAGCATCCAATTTAGTTCTATCCGCAGAGTTTATATGAACATAAGAAACACAACCAAATATACAAAGAAAGGACAAAGTTACATGCTTACAACTCCACGCCTCCTTAGAATTCCATGTTGGGTTGTAGCCAAACCATGGTTAGAAGGTCAAGGTTGCATCGGAAGAAAAGTAAAACAGAAAAGGGCCGAAGACCTGCTTGCATAGTCGTGCAGGGCTGCACGCACGGTCATGCAATAAGCATAATCTGGGAGCAATGAATGTTGACTGGTTGCACGGTCATGCAGATTTAGGCGCACGGTCGTGCAAGTCGGGCAGAGCTGGGCTGGGCCGAATTATGTGCAACATATTTGTTTCCTTTTTTGGCGTGGACTCCTCTTGGCAACATGATTCTTTTCTGGTGCAAGAAGTAGGATATTTCTTGGAGAGAAATTATGTCCCTTTTGGGTTTGGATTGTATCCTAAAAAAGTCGAGTGAACTAAACTATTGGATGTTAGAGAGAAATAGTTAGGATATCTATATTGAATATGTGAGATCAACAAAAGAGCCTAGGGTAGGGCGGGGCAACCTTTGGGATGCCCTTAGGGTAATTCCTTGGATGGCCGAAAAAGCATGTCTATGGGTGATTGTGTGATGGTGTGGACATAGAGTGGAATTATTTTGGTGAGCCAAAATATATTCTCTATTTTAACACGACGAATTTGTGCTTGTAGTGAATATCCTGGCTTGGTAGTGCCCCAGATGTAGTCCCTTCTAGGAGTTTCTCAGGGTGATCTGAGTGAACAAATGTGTTTCTTCATTTATTGCTTTCATATGATTATTACATGGATGTTGATTCTTGCAATCGGTAACTGGTATAGGACGATAATGCTTTAGACAACCAATTCCCCGACATTCCATTTCCTAGCGGGACCGATGATCCTTTTGAATAAAAAATTTTGTTGTGTTAACTGCATCTGCCCAGAACATCTTCAAAAGTTAACACTTCAACCTCATAGCACTGCCCGTTCATTTAATGTCATGTTCATCCTCTCTACAACCCTATTATGTTGACGAGTCCCACTAGGGGTCTTCACCGTGCGAATAGTATTCATATCACAATATTTGTGCCACTCCGAGCTCATAGTCCCCACCATTATCGGACCTCAAGCTTTTGACCTTGAGTCCGGTCTCTGTCTCCATCAAGGCCTTCCACTTCGTAAGCAACCCGAATGCCTCATCGTTGTGTTTCAAGAAATAAACCTAGGCCTTTCGAGTATTGTCATATGTCAAGGTCATGTAAGATGTTGCTCAACCCAGAGATGTCACCGGGTGATGGTCCCTACAAATCCGTGTAAATCAACTCCTACTTTTGTTACCTCAAAGCCATACCCTTCCTAGATAAATTACTTCTCGCTTGCTTTCCAAAAACACAGTCCTTGCAGATCCCCACGTCCACTGTGTTCAAGCCCGGTAGTTGCATCCCCTTTTCACATGTGACTAATCGAAAGTGCAACAAATATGTATCACCCTTGACACCCCCGAGAGCAATATAACCGTTAGTTTTCCTAGCCATATAAAATGTACCCTCCTTATTACCTCGAGCCACCTTCTCGGTCCCCTAGCTAACCTAGTTCCTGCAGCCGAAGGTCAATACAAAACCTTCTTCATCCAGATGCCCAACTGATAATAGGTTCTTTTTGAACCTGGAATGTGCCTCACCCTATAGAGTTGCAAAACAGACCCATTTGATGCTTCAATTTTTCCATCCTTTTCCATCCCCAATAGCAATATAACCCTTAATTGTTTATATAGGTGCCTAGGATTGCCCTCTTAAGGAGGCCTCTTACCTGCTCCTAAGAGCCTCTTAAAGAGGCCGCATGAGCCATCAGAATTGCCCACTTCCAGATTACCTACGAGCCCACTTCAAAGACCTCTTAGCCTGCTTTAAAAGTACTATTAAGGTGGCAATGCCAGAATTTCACAGAAATTCCAAAAAAATAAAAAATCATGACACCAACAAAAATCTCAAAGTTGCAATGAAAAAATCAATGTCATCAAATAACAATAAACTACCAACAATAGTAAAGTTGTCCCAAAATAACAATTAAAAGACAAAAACATTCTCAAAATTGCAATTAGAAAATAGGAACAACAATAAAAAGCTTCAAATACAATCGGAATAATGACAACAACAACAACAAAGAGAACGATCTTAAAATTACAATAAAAAACAACAATATTATCACACACACAGGAAAAAATACAACAATAACAAGAACAATAAACATTTCAATGACAATGCGAGACTAACAATTCAAACACGAACCTCAAAAGATACAATGAGGAAAACGATAATAAATCTAAAAAAAGTGCAATCAAAACAAAGACAACAACAATTGTACACAAGACAACGAAAATAATCTTAAAATCATAATAAGCAAGATAACAATCTAAAATATATATTTGGAAAATAACAATAAGACCAACAAAATTTGTGTATATATTAAAATTAGCAAAAATGGTCTCAATGTAGCTTGTGGAGGTTTTCCGGTTGTAAGAAGACAAACAAACCTTGTCCAGATTTTAAAACAAGCAAAAAAAAAAGACAACAAAGAAACTAGAATGTGAAAAAGATTAGAAAAGAAAATACAATAAGAATCTCAAAACTACAATAAGAAACAACAATGTCAAACTTCAAACACAAAAAAAAGCATCCAATAGCAAAGCTATTTCACAATTACAATTATAAGGCAAAAACTTTCACAAAATTGCAATTAGAAAATAAAACAACCACAAACCTTGTCCAGATTTTAAAACAAGCAAAAAAAAAAAAAAAAGACAACAAAGAAACTAGAATGTGAAAAAGATTAGAAAAGAAAATACATAACCAATGTGAAATCGAACCTGTTTTATTTACTAAATGTATCTCATAGAATGATTAAGATTCAAGTCTTGTCTTGAATAACAATCGAGTATGTGAAATATAAAAACTAGAATGTGAAAAAGATTAGAAAAGAAAATACATTAAACCATGGTGAAATCGAACCTGTTTTATTTTCTTAATGTAGCCCGTAGAATGTTTAAGATTCACGTCCAGTCTTTAATAACAATCGAGTATGTGAAATGTAAAAATTGGAATGTGAAAAAGATTATAAAACCACTACAGCCACAACCTTAAAATTGAAATTCAAAAATAGCATCAAGCAAAAAGCTACAATTTGGAAACAAAAACAATTCAAAAGATTTGATCTAATCATTATGAACAACAACATTCAAAAAAACAATTACAACCTATGAATTATAATCGAAGCAAAGACAACAACAAAGAGAACATTCTCAAATTTACAATAAAAAATAACAAGAATATCATAAACACATTCACAAAACAAGCAGCACAATAACATAAACAACAAACATGTCAATGAGAACCAACGAATAAAACACCAACCTCAAAAATTACAATGAGGAAAACGACAAGAAGAATCTCAAACTACAATAACAAACAACAATGTAAGAATATCAATTGAAAATTAAACCACGACCACTAATAGCTAATATCACTCAAAATAACAATTAAAAAAAATCTCAAACAAACCACAATCATGACATCAACAAGAATCTCAAAACTACAACCAGAAACAACAATGTAAGAATATCAAATGAATAAAATCATTATATTAGCACAACAAATAAAACACTAACCTCAAAAATTACAATAAACAACAATATGTAATACCACAACAATCACAAACTAAAAATAACAATCAAAACATAGAAATAACATCACCGTCTCAAAAAAAATGCAACAATAGCAAGAACAACATCAACAAAGCTGCATTTTGATTACAAAAACACTCCAAAAAACGCAATCGGACCATCATCAACAACAATAGCAACAAGAACAAAAGCATAAAATAGAATAACATATATAAAATACAATCGAACCAAAGACAACAACAAAAACTAAAAACGGTCTCAAAAAAACTATAATGTAAACAATAGATAAGATAATATATACTCCCTCCGTCCCAATAGAAGCTTCCCATTTTGCCATTTTGGGTGTCCCGTTAAAAGCTTCCACTTTTCTTTTTTGGCAAAGGAATCTTTACTATTCCCTCCACTCATTCTCTCTCCTACATTATTTTAATACTCACAACACTATTATAATTTACTATTCCCTCCACTCATTCTCTCTCCTATTTTCAAATTACACTCACAATATTTTTACTTCCCCCTCATTTTCTTAATTTGCGTGCAACCCAAAAATTGGGCAGCTACTATTGGGACGGAGGGAGTATTAAACAAATGGTGAAAACCGAACCTGCTTTACCATCTTCAATGTTGCCCGTGAATGTATTCTGTTTTTGAAGATTCTCGTCCTAAGAACACAAACAAAAGTGGTCTGGTTATTAAAATTAAAAACAAAAACTAGAATGCGAAAAAAAGTAAATTAATATACTAAAAAAAGTGTGAAAATCGAACCTTTTGTTGGTCTCAATGTAGCTTAGGGAGGTATTCTGGTGGTAAGAAGACAAACAAACCTGTCTAGATTTTAAAACTAGCAAAAAAAAAGACAACAAAGAAACTAGAATGTGAAATATAAAACCTAGAATGTGAATAAGATTAGAAAAGAAAATACATTAACCAATGGTGAAATCGAACCTATTTTATTTTCTTAATGTAGCCCGTGGAATGTTTAAGATTCTCGTCCAGTCTTTAACAACAATCGAGTATGTGAAATATAAAAATTAGAATGTGAAAAAGATATAAATGACCTTTTTAAAAAAGAGAAGTGGTAAAGGAAATAGGTATAACTTCTTTAGATTGCTTTATCGGTGGCAATAAAAATATCTTTAGTGCTACAATGGAATCGATGGTCTTTCTAAAAATCTTCAAAGAGAGCATCAACCACTTCTTTTGCCACAAGATTTAAAAGAAACAACGACAATAATCTCGTCCTAACACAAAGAAAACAATTAAAAAAATAGCAAAATGAAGATTGAAAAAAAAAACTCAATAATACAAAAGTAGCGACAACAATAAAAACCCCAGAATAATAGTAACAATAACAAATAATGCAATAAAAACAAACAAATATCGTAACAACAACAAGAATCTCAAAACTACAATTAGAACATTAATATCAAATGAAAAAAACATCACCACCATTAGCAAATTACAATGACAATTAAAATACAAAAACATTCTCAAATTGCAGTTAGAAAATAACAACAATTACAAAGCTTCAATTTGAAAACCAGAACAATCACAGAAATGAAACCATATCATCATTAACAACAAGAACGACTACAAAAGAAACAAGAACCTATGAACTACAAGCGAAACAAATTCAAAATAAAATCAGCAAAATTACGATACGTAACACATTCAAAAAAACATAACAACAATAACAAGAATAACAAACAATTCAGTTACAATAGGAACCCAAGAAATAGAACACTAATTTCAAAAATTACAATGAAAAATACTATAAATAAAACCACTACAGCCACCACCTTAAAATTGAAATTCGTGAATAGCATCAAGCAAAAAACAACGATATGGAAACAAAAACAATCCAATGATTCGATCAAATCATTATGAACAACAACGACATTCACATAAACAATAGCAACCTATGATTTACAATCGAAACAAAGACAACAATAAAGAGAACGGTCTCAAATTTACAATAAAAAATACCAAAAATATCATAAACACATTCACAAAACAATCACCACAATAACTTAAACAACAAACATGACAATAAGAACCAACAAATAAAACACCAACCTCAAAAATTAAAATGAGGAAAACGATAAAGCACAACCACCACCGCCTAAATTGCAATCAAAACATAGACAACAACATTTATACAGTAAAAAACCAAAACAATCTTAAAATTACAATACAAAACATACCACGGTCATGACAACAACAAGAATCTCAAACTAAAATAACAAACAACAATGTAAGAATATCAATTGAAAACTAAACCACGACCACTAATAGCTAATATCACTCAAAATAACAATTAAAAAAATCTCAAATAAACCACATTCATGACATCAACAAAAATCTCAAAACTACAACCAGAAACAACAATGTAAGATTATCAAATGAAAAAAAATCATTAACACAACAAATAAAACACCAATCTCAAAAATTACAATAAAGACAACGACAATATGTAATACCACAACAATCACAAACTAAAAATAACAATCAAAAAATAGAAATAACATCACCGTCTCAAAAAATGCAACAACAATAGCAAAAACAACAACATCAACAAAGCTGCAATTTGATTACAAAAAACGCAATCAGACCATCATTAATAACAATAGCAAAAAGAACAACAGCATCAAAAAGAATAACTTATATAAAATACAATCGAACCAAAGCTAACAACAAAAACTAAAAACGGTTTCAAAGAAACTATAATGTAAACAATAGATAAGATAATATATATTAAACAAATGGTGAAAACCGAACTGCTTTACCATCTCCAATAATGTTGCCCGTGAATGTATTCTGTGTTTGAAGATTCTCGTCCTAAGAACACAAACAAAAGTGGTCTGGATATTAAAATTAAAAACAAAAACTAGAATGTGAAAAAAAATAAATTAAAATACTAAGAAAAGTGCAAAAATCGAACCTTTTGATGGTCTCAATGTAGCTTGTGGAGGTATTCTGGTGGTAAGAAGACAAACAAACCTTGTCTAGATTTTAAAACTAGCAAAAAAAAAAAAAAAAGACAACAAAGAAACTAGAATGTGAATACGATTAGAAAAAAAAATACATAACCAATGGTGAAAATCGAATCTAATTTATTTTCTTAATGTAGCCCGTGGAATGGTTAAGATTCTCTTCCTGTCTTGAATAGCAATCGAGTATTTGAAATATAAAACTAGAATGTGAATAAGATTAGAAAAGAAAATACATAACCAATGGTGCAATCGAACATGTTTTATTTTCTTAATGTATCCCGTGGAACGTTTAAGATTCTCTTCCAGTCTTGAATAACAATCGAGTATGTGAAATATAAAAATTAGAATGTGAAAAAGATATAAATGACCATTTTTAAAAAGATAAGGGGTAAAAGAAATAGGTATAACTTCTTTAGATTGCTTTCTTTGTGGCAATAAAAATATCTTGAGTGCTACAATGGAATCAATGGTCTTTCTAAAAATCTTCAAAGAGAGCATCAACCACTTCTTTTGCCACAAAATTTAAAAGAATAACAAACAATTCAGTACAATAGGAACCCAAGAAATAAAACACTAATTTCAAAAATTACAATGAAAAAGACTATAAATAAAACCACTACAGCCACCACCTTAAAATTGCAATTCCTAAATAGCATCAAGCAAAAAGCAAGGATGTGGAAACAAAAACAATCCAATGATTTGGTCAAATCATTATGAACAACGACATTCACATAAACAATAGCAATCTATGATTTACAATCGAAACAAAGACACAACAAGAAAGAGAACGGTCTCAAATTTACAATAAAAAATAACAAAAATATCATAAACACATTAACAAAACAATCACCACAATAACTTAAACAACAAACGTGACAATGAGAACCTACAAATAAAACTCCAACCTCAAAAATTACAATGAGGAAAATGATAAAGCACAACCACCAACGCCTAAATTGCAATCAAAACATAGACAACAACAGTTATAGAGTAAACAACCAAAACAATCTTAAAATTACAATAAAAAACATACCACAGTCATGACAACAACAAGAATCTCAAACTACAATAACAAACAACAATGTAAGAATATCAATTGAAAAATAATTCACGACCACTAATAGCTAAGATCACTCAAAATAACAATAAAAAAAAAAATCTCAAACAAACCACAATCATGACATCAACAAAAATCTCAAAACTAAAACAAGAAACAACAATGTAAGAATATCAAATGAAAAAAAAATCATTAACACAACAAATATAGCACTAACCTCAAAAATTACAAAAAGACAACGATAATATGTAATACCGCAACAATCACAAACTAAAAATAACAATCAAAACATAGAAATCGCATTACTGTCTCAAAAAATGCAAGAACAACAACATCAACAAAGCTGCAATTTGATTACAAAAACACTCCAAAAAATGCAATCAGATCATCAACAACAATAGCAACAAGAACAACAACATCAAAAAGAATAACATCTATAAAATACAATCGAACCAAAGACAACGACAAAAACTAAAAAGGTCCCAAAGAAACTATAATTTAAAAAAAGATAAGATAATATATACTAAACAAATAGTGAAAACCGAACCTGCTTTACCATCTCCAATGTTGCCCGTGAATGTATTCTGTTTGTGAAGATGCTCGTCCTAAGAACACAAACTAAAGTGGTCTGGATATTAAATTTAAAAACAAAAACTAGAATGTGAAAAAAATAAAACAATCTACTAAGAGAAGTGTGAAAACCGAACCTTTTCATGGTCTCAATGTAGCTTGTGGAGGTATTCCGGTTGTAAGAAGACAAACAAACCTTGTCCTGATTTTTAAAACTAGCAAAAAAACAAAAAAAAAAAAAAAAAAAAAAAAAAAGACAACAAAGAAACTAGAATGTGATAAAGATTAGAAAAGAAAATACATAACCAATGGTGAAAATCGAACCTGTTTTATTTTCTTAATGTAGTCCGTGGAATGGTAATGATTCTCATCCTGTCTTGAATAACAATCGAGTATGCAAAATATACAAACAAGAATGTGAATAAGATTAGAAAAGAAAATACATTAACCAACGGTGAAATCGAACCTGTTTTGTTTTCTTAATGTAGCCCATGAAATGTTTAAAATTCTCGTTCAGTCTTGAATAACAATCGAGTTTGTAAAATATAAAAATTAGAATGGGAAAAAGATGTAAATGACCTTTTTTAAAAGAGAAGTGGTAAAAAAATAGGTCGAACTTCTTTATATTGCTTTATCGGTGGCAATAAAAATACCTTTAGTGATACAATGAAATCGATGGTCTTTCTGAAATTCTTCAAAGAGAGCATTAACCACTTCTTTTGCCGCAAGATTTAAAAGAAACACCGACAATAATCTCCAACTTACATAAAGAAAACAATTAAAAAATTGCAAAATGAAGATTGAAAAAAAACACACTCAAAAATACGAAAGTAACGACAACAATAAAAACCCCTGAATAATAGTAACAATAACAAATAATGCAATAAAAACAAACAAATATCCTAACAACTACAAGAATCTCAAAACTACAATAAGAAAGATTAATATCAAATGAAACAAACATCACCACCAATAGCAAAGCTGTCTCGACAATTATAAGAAAAACATTATCAAATTGTAGCTAGAAAACAACAGCAATCAAAGAAATGTAGCTATATCATCATTAACAAGAAGAAGGACTACAAAAGAAACAAGAACCTATGAACTACAAGCGGAACAAATTCAAAAACAAACAAAAACGTTCTCAGAATTACAATAAAATCAACAAAATTACGATACGTAATACATTCATAAAAACATCACAACAATAACAAGAATAACAAACAACTCGGTTACAAAAGGAACCCAACAAGTAAAACAGTATTTCAAAAATTACAATGAAAAAGACTATAAATGAAACCACTACAGCCACAACCTAAAAATTGCAATTCGAAAATAGCATAGAGCAAAATGCTAAGATTTGGAAACAAAAACAATCCAAAAAACTCTATCAAAATCTTTATGAACAACAACAACATTCACAAAAACAATAACAACCTATGAATAACAATCGGAAAAAAGACAACAACAACAAAGAGAATGGTCTCAAAATTACAATAAAAAATAACAAAAATATCAAAAACACATTTACAAAACAATCACCGCAATAACTTAAACAACAAACATGACAATGAGAACCAAAAAATAAAACACCAACCATAAAAATTACAATGGAAAAAGACTACAAATAAAACCACTACAGCCACCACCTTAAAATTGCAATTCGAAAATAGCATCAAGCAAAAAGCTACGATTTGAAAAAAAAAAAACAATCCAAAAGATTCGATCAAATCATTATGAACAACAACATTTACAAAAACAATTACAATCGAAACAAAGACAGCAACAACAAAGAGAACGGTCTCAAATTTACAATAAAAAATAACAAAAATATCATAAATACATTTACAAAAAAATCACCACAATAACTTAAACAACAAACATGACAATGAGAAACAACAAATAAAACACCAACCTCAAAAATTACAATGAGGAAAACAAGACAACAACAGTTATACAGTAAACAACCAAAATAATTTTAAATTTACAATAAAAAACATACGACGATCATGACAACAACAAGAATCTCAAACTACAATAACAAACAACAATGTAAGCATATCAATTGAAAAATAAACCACGACCACTAATAGCTAAGATCACTCAAAATAACAATTAAAAAAATCTCAAACAAACCACAATCATGACATCAACAAGAATCTCAAAACTACAGCAAGAAACAATAATGTAAGAATATCAAATGAAAAAAAAATCATTTGACACAACAAATAAAACACTACCTCAAAAATACAATTAAGGACAACGACTAACCGCCGGTTAACGGTTATAACCGGCGGTTAAAAAAACCGTTAACACTTAACCGTAACCTAACTGTTAACCGTGTACTAACGGTTACGGTTATCCGGTTAACGGTTATGACCGGTAATCACGGTTTATCAGTTTAAAACAGTTGACTAAAGCCCTTTTTTTTTCAAATTAGTCCTTTTAACGAATTTTTTAACAATTTATGTTAACTATTTTTTGAAAAATTCCACGGCCACGGCCAGCCAAGGCAACGCGGGCCGAATGATGCCTACAAGCCCAGCTTCAGCCTCTCATATATAAGCAAGAGCCACATTTACTTTGATATTCATTCGATGTGGGATAATGACCAAGGCCAAGGCCGAGCCAAGGCTGCCATTTAGTTTTCTTTGTTTTCGATGTGGGATAATGACTAAGCCCAAGGCCACGGCTGCCATTTAGTTTCCTTTGTTTTCGATGTGGGAAAATGACCAAGGCCAAGGCCACGGCCGGCCAAGGCTAATTTTTTAGATGTGTGTGTATCAATCAATCAATGCATACATAGATAGATACAAAGATAGATGTGTGTGTATCAATGCATACATAGATAGATACAAAGATAGATGTGTGTGTGTATCAATGCATACATAGATAAACACAAAGATAGATGTGTGTGTATCAATCAATCAATGCATACATAGATAGATACAAATATAGATATGTGTGTATCAATGCATACATAGATAGATACAAAGATAGAAGTGTAAGTGTATCAATGCATACATAGATAGACATAAAGATAGATGTGTGCGTGTATCAATCAATCAATGCATACATAGATAGATACAAAGATAGATGTATGTGTATCAATGCATACATAGATAGATACAAAGATAGATGTGTGTGTGTATCAATGCATACATAGATAGATACAAAGATAGATATGTGTGTGAATCAATCAATCAATGCATACATAGATAAATACAAAGATAGATGTGTGTGTATCAATGCATACATAGATAGATACAAAGATAGATGTGTGTGTATCAATGCATACACAGATAGACACAAAGATAGATGTGTGTGTGTATCAATCAATCAATGCATACATAGATATATACAAAGATAGATGTGTGTGTATCAATGCATACATAGATAGATACAAAGATAGATGTGTGTGTATCAATGCATACATAGATAGATACAAAGATAGATGTGTGTGTGTATCAATCAATCAATGCATACATAGATAGATACAAACATAGATACACATCTATATATACATATATGCATAAATGAGGGTTTAGGGTTTAGGGTTTAGGGTATAAGTATATGAGTATGTGTATGCATATATCTATCTATGTTACTATATATGCATTGGTACACACACACACACACATATATGTGTATTCATTGATACACACACATATATGTGTATCAATGCATGTATCTATACATGCATTGGTACACACACACACATATATGTGTATCAATGCATGTATGTGTATGCATGTATCTATCTATGTTACTATGTATGCATTGGTAAACACACACACATATATGTGTATTCATTGATACACACACATATATGTGTATCAATGCATGTATCTATACATGCATTGGTACACACACACATATATGTGTATCAATGCATGTATGTGTATGCATGTATCTATCTATGTTACTATGTATGTTACTATGTATGCATTGGTACACACACACACATATGTGTATTCATTGATACACACACACATATATGTGTAATAATATTTGTCGGGCTTACGATGGTGATTGGTGGCCGAGGATATATATTCGGGCATACAATCTCTATATGCCGATATGATTTCATTATAAAAGCACAAATTTTTTAAATTAATTTTAATTATTGAATAATCTATATGGCTTAATTATTGAACATACGACGACCAGATTCACTCAAATGCCAAGTTTGAAGGAGCAGCTCAATTATAGTGTGTTTTGTGTGTTTCAAGTAATTGGATCGATTGGGTTAGAAATGGTGGGCCTGGTAAAATGAGTGAATGGAAAAGAAAATAATGAAGACCAATTGCAAGAGATGAACCAATTTTAAGCATGGGAAATTTTATAAGAGGGGTGGCAGACAAACGATCAAGATGAGGAACAACAAAAACAAGATTTAGAATTAAAAGAATAATATGGAGGAAAAGGTGATGATAATAATAATTTGAAACAGAAGAAGGGAGAGGTAGTTTTAGAAGGGAATATGCAAAAGGTTGCAAAATAGAAAGCAATTGAAGTAGACCTCATAGAAGATTGACGAGAATGAAGTTAGGAGAATGGCTACAGGATCAATTCAAAGGAAGTTAGTAAGACCAATAAACACGAGAAGTTGTTGACAAAATCATGGAATGACAGAAGAGAAGCAAGTTCTAGATTGTGTGCAAAGTAATGTTGGAAAATATAAGTGGGTGTGAAGGAAATTTGAGAATTTTTCCTAAATGGGTTATTTGTTAAAATGACCAAATTGAATGTGGGTTTGTGTTCTACTCCATGAGAACATTGAAATCAAATATTTATTTGTCCAAAATGGTTAATGGATGAATGAGATATTAAGGCTCAAAGTTAGTGGGTTGAAAGTGGGAAAATGTGGTTATCCCACATGGAATGGGAATGAAAAATCCAGCAAGCTTAATGTATGTTCGTATTCCCATGATTATGAACAGACTTATCTGTTTGTATTCCCATGATCATGAACAGACTTGTAACAGCAAGCTTAATGTCTGTTTGTATTCCCATGATCATGAACAGACTTGTAACAGCAATTTTAATGTCTGTATGTTTGATTTCCTCCTTTTGTAACAGTCACACGGAATTAAATTGGTGACTGTTCAGTTGCCCAATTATTGGATATAAGATGAAGCCCACAAACTGAGCCACAAATTTATTTTGAAGAACACCAGAGATTTTTTCCAGCAGCCTCCCCTCTCTCTCTCTTGTTGCATATTGTAGCATCTTTCCTTTGGCCTCCTCGCATTTCTGCATCGTGGTGATACTGTCTAGGCACACTGCTAATTCACCGGGAATTTTAGGTGCAAAGTACCCCTGATCCGCATGTTCTATCCTGAGAGACTCGCGTCCAAGGCAGCCTCAAGCACTATCGGTGAGGGGACGAATAAGTCTAAAGGAGACTGATTCAACAGGGCTCGTGCACAACAACCAAGTGTTACTGCGGATTCATTTACTAACAGTTTATTGTTATATAATTGTATTTTCAGTTTCTGTAATTCTTTTCCTTTTGTTATTGTAATTTCTGCCAACAATCTTAAGACTTATTCGTTTGAGGAAAGCTCGTGGCGTGGTTGCTACGGCGGAGGGATGAAAAGAGATGGGAAACGGAGGAAAAGAAGGAAATTTTCAGCACAGTTTTTCAATGACCAGCTGTGGAAAAAATTCATTTCTCACTTCGTTAACTGTTGGATCAAGCTCAAATTTGGTGAGCAGGTTTGACACTCGTAGAAAAACATTTTGGACGGTGGAGATCGGATTCTAATATCTGTAGATGAAGATATAAAATTCGCAGGAAAGCAGTTTTTGTGAATTAAATTACTAATAATAAGTTCTTTTGCTTAATGAGATCAACTAATGTTAAAAAGATTGATTGGCCCGTGACATCAAGGATGTTGAGATGATTGTATAAAGTAGTTGTGTCGACACACCATTTCTAGTGTGTATACGATGGATGAGATGTCTTTTATAGTTCACGAGAATTACAGTGAGAAATATTGAAAAGTTCGTTGGAACTAAGTTGAAAGAATGTTCAAGTTGTGAGTGTTGTTGAAGCGTGTGAATTTCCTTTGTCGGAACTATATATTTAACGGATTGTCGGATTCGTTATATAACATATATAGTACCAATAAAAAGGGCAAAAGAATTGTGGGAGTCGTTGGACTATAAATGTAAAATCGAAAATGCGGATGCAATGAAATTCACCGTAGGCCGCTTCTTTGATTTTAAAATAGTGGACTCCATAATCCGTAAAAAGTAAAATGAAAGAATTGAAAATAGTCTTTCATGAAAACCATGTCGAGTAGATGGTATTGAGTGAAATTCTCAAGTGACGACAATAATTGAGAAATTGCTTCACACTTAAAAGTATTTCAAGAATCACCTCAAATATAAATTAATGTTGAGGTGTGTGCTATTCGTCTTTGTGTTGGAAAAAAGGAATAGAACTTTAGAGAAGAAGTTGTCTAACACTTGTGTGGCGAAAGCAAATGCGGTAGAGCATACCGAAGTGCTTAAAAGTTAGTCAATCTTGTTTGAAAATCAAACTTGTTTGAAAAAGTCAAACATATAAATTGTGTCTTGAGAGACAACGGTGATTTCATTAAGAATGATATTCATGATATTTGAATGAATGAAACGGAAGGGTGTTCAAGTGATCAATAATGAGAATGAATCTTGTTATATGGTCAAAATAGATTCAAACAAGATTTATCAAATATATGCTTGAAGTTATAGTCAAAGCATATTGATGTTCGAAATGTGAATATTATTCACACATATGGTGGTAAAATGTAAGTTTTTGCCCTTACCGTTCTTGTTAAAAAGCAAAATGTTGAATCTTAAAAAGGAGAAGTTGAAAATCACCTTAATAAATAGATAGTGATAAAACACAACTAAGTGTAGTTTGTGTATAAGTTAGACGAAAGACTATTGATTGCATATTCATTGGATATGCACACAATAGTTGTGCTTATAGATTTTATGCTTATAGATTTCCTGTGTATGAATCAAAAATTCAAGATATACACAAGAATACTATAATGGAATCTAGGAATGCGTCTTTCTTTGAGAATGTGTTCCCATATAAGTTAAGAAATTAGGCAAACTCATCAACTAGGGTACAACATTCAATGGAAGAAGAACGCCTTCAAGATAGAATTGAAGAAGAGGAGATGGAACTTCGACGTAGCAAAAGAGCTAGGGTAGAAAAATCCTATGGCCCGAATTTTCTAACCTACATGCTAGAAAGTGAGCCACAAAGTTATAAAGAAGCCATGAGTTCTTCAAAAGGACCTTTGTGGAAAGAGGCCATTAAGAGTGAAATTGATTCCATTTTACAAAATCACACTTGGGAACTAGTAGATCTTCCTCTGGAAAACCACTAGGATATAGGTGGATTTTTTAAAGGAAAAGGAAGGCAGATGGAACGATTGATAAGTATAAGGCTAGACTTGTAATTAAAGGTTACAGACAAAAGGAAAGCCTAGATTACTTTGACAAGTATTCTCCTGTTACGAGAATAACGTCTATTAGGATTGTACTTGCAATTGCCGCATTGCGAAATCTTGAAGTACATCAAATTGATGTAAAAACTGCCTTTCGAAATGGAGATTTAGAAGAGGAGATTTACATGGAACAACCAGAGGGCTTTTCTGCTCCAGGACAAGAAAACAAAGTGTGCAAGTTAGTGAAGTCATTGTATGGCCTCAAACAAGCACCAAAACATTGGCTTCAAAAGTTTGATCAAGTCATGATTGAGAGTGAATTTAAAAATCAATGAATGTGACAAATGTGTCTATATCAAAAACACGAAAAATGGCTGTCATTTTGTGTCTTTATGTAGACGACATGCTTATTATATAGGAAGCTATGATAAAATGATTAAATCCACAAATGATATGTTGAACTCGAAGTTTGACACGAAAGATATGGGTTTAGCGGATGTGATCCTTGGAGTGAAAATTTCTAGAATACCTGATGGATAAAATTCTAGAGAAATTTAACAAAAATGACAATAGAACCGTGAATACTCCAATTGACACAAGCCTAAATTTAACAAAGAATAGAGGCGAACATGTGTCTCAATTAGAGTATTCAAGGATCATTGGAAATTTAATGTACTTAATGAGTTGTACAAGGCCAGATATTGCTTATGTTGTGATCAAACTGAGTCAGTATACAAGTAATCTTGGGACGGACCATTGGAAGAGTATTGTGAGAGTAGTAAGATACTTAAGATATACTCATGAGGACATCCGGCTGTGATTGAAGAATATACTGATGCTAACTAGATATTAGATATCAAAGACTCTAGGTCTACATGTGGATATGTATTCACATTAGCAGGCTATATCATGGAAATCTTCTAAACAGACTATTATAGCCAGACATAGTTGTCAGAGGCGCGAGGCGCCAAAAAGGCGATAGGTCCAAATTTGAGGCGAGAGGCGAGGCGCTAAAAAGGCGCCAAAAAGGCGCTCACGGAAAAAAAATTAAGGAAAAATACATAAAATACATATAACTTAACAAATATCAACAAAACATGTTATAAGTGAGCATAATACATGAAACTAAGTTCTAACATAATATCAATAACACAAATTATGCATTCATAGTTGAAATTCCAATGCATTAGATGAACTTGACTAAAAATTCAAACAAGAAAATAAATAGTTATCAAAGCAAATGAAAACAACGTCGTGAAAATCAAAAGAGAACTAAAGTCATGGAATGTAATAAGCAACAACTAAGAACAAGCTAACAATCATCATCATATTGAGGCTCATCATCATCCTCATCATCCACATTCACGGGATTATCACGCGTCTCAAGTTCTTCGTCATCCTCCTCTTGACCACTTTCATCAATTTCATCATCTTCATCTACAAGATGAATGGTCCTTGGGGCATTACATGCTCCAACTTGCGTGGTCCCCGTCCTTTGCCTTGAACTACTAGCACCTCCACGTCCAACAATTGGCACAGAAATTCGACCGCGGCCTCGACCTCCATCTCCGCCTCCACCGACATGTCCGGTCCGTCTCGTGTAATAAAGAGGATCTTCAGCCCCACTAGCTCTACTAATTTGCTCCCAATTGAGACCATCATCAAACATGTCATCATCTTCAACCACTTCATCATCTTCACCGACAAACCACTCGTCGTCATCATCAATATCAGGCAAGGAGATAGGATCAATTGTATCTCGAAGATTGTATCTTCGTCTCAAGGCTCTATTATACTTCACGAATACCAAATCATTTAATCGAACTTGAGTCAATCTATTCCTTTTCTTGCTATGAACCTGTCAATATCAATTTAAATATTACTTAATAAGCGCAAATTTCCAAATACAATTTCTAGTATTAACTAATTACTAATGACTATTTAGTACTTACGTGCTCAAAAAAACTCCAATTTCTCTCGCATCCGGATGCGCTACAAGTGAGGCTAAGAACCTTGATGGCAAATTTCTGTAAATTGGGAGTCCCTTTACCATAAGACCTCCACCACTCAGCTATTGAAAGTATTTATTCTCATTAGACACTATTTCACATTAAATATATAAAATTATCAATGTGTAATTATAGTTAAACTATTAAAGTACCTGGTGACATTTTATCTCTTTGTCTTACAGCCATTGGCATCCCAAAATGGCGATCTGCATTCCTATAAGCACTCAACTCCATGTTGATTTTATCTTGTATGTCAGCCTCGGGTACTAATCTTTCAATACATTTGAGGAGCCCTTCCGTAACCTCCACATCATTCTCGATGTCTGGATTTGTGTAGTAAAATTCAGGGTTCAAGTAGTAACCTGCTGCGTGTAAAGGCCGGTGAAGTTGATCCTCCCACCTCCGATCAATGATTTGATAATAAGCCATGTATCTCTCTTCAACGTTATCAAAATTTTTCGCAATCAACTCTTTTGCTCTATCCATAGCCTCGTAGAGATATCCCATGGCAGTTTTTTCTCACCATCAACAAGTCGTAGAACCTTGACAAGAGGACTCGCAACCTTCAAAGCATCCGTTGCTCCGTCCAAAATCTAAAATCCATAACAATCTTTCTTTGCCACGTTTACCTTTTTCCTCCTTCGCCCATTTCTTTGGTATTCCAAGCATCCGAGGTGAACATTGCCCTCAAGTTTTTCTTTAGTAATTTAATCCTTGAAAGAGTAAGGAAAGCCGTGGCAAACCGAGTTGTTGCGGGTCTTACAAGCTCAAGCTTAGTGAATTTCCTCATCATATTCACTAGCCCTGGGCGACTATAGATGTAGCCGTTCAACTTGGATGACCTTTTAAACACCGACTTGATACTTGGTATTTCAAACAAATCTTCCAAAATCAAGTCCAAGCAATGGGCAAAGACACGGTGTCCAATATAAATGAGGATATTTTGCCTCCAACATCGACCCTATGAAAGAAAGGAAATAATAAATTAATAATCACTTTTAACAAGACTACAAGAGTATCAATAATTCAATATTCGCTTAAAGAAGTGATTCTTACCCGCCAACTTCATATTCGAAGCATTATCCGTAATAACTTGAACAACATTTTCAGGCCCAATTTTCTCCACAAAATTACTAATTAGTTCACACATCTTCTCTCCAGTCTTGGCATAATCAGAAGCATCAACCGACTCCACAAACATACTTCCTTTGGGGACAATTGACAAGGAAATTCACCAATGTCCGTTCCCTCTTGTCTTTCCACCCATCCAACATAATGGAACAACCATGTTGATTCCATTCTTTTGTGTGGTCTTCCATAGATTTGTTAACCTCATCCACCTCTTTCTTGAGAAAAGGAACTCTCGCTTCATGGTAGCTTGGACCTTTCATACCCGGACCATGCTTTGCAATTGCATCGATCATCTCTTGAAAACTATCATACTTCACAAAGATTAAAAGCAATTCCGCATCATACATCCATCTACAAATAGCCGAACATGCTCGAGTCCTCAACTCTTTCAATGCCTCCTCATTTTGACCTTTTTGTTGTCTAATGTTTTTTGCAGTTTGTTTCCCAGTGCGATTAACAAATAAATCCATCGGCCCTTTATTGCTTGACTTTGCTGCCCTTGATGCGACCTCTTCACTTTCATTTTCATCCCCAATTTCGTTGTGTTCATTATCATTTTGAGCACGGAATTCTCTCTCTAGAATTGATTGCTCTTTCGTTCTTTTTTCACCCCCATGAAATAGTTTATTTCATCCTTCACCTCCGCCGGCACTCGATCACAACGGATTACATTTTTAAATCCTCCAACAATGTGTTGTTTCGCCCTACAAATACCTCCCGAGAATTTTTTATCACAAAAAATACAAGTTGTGGAATTGGTGTTTTTGGGATCTTCCAATTTTACGTACTTCCAAGCTGGATCCTTTCGACCACCACTACTACTTGAGGGGGCTGACATTTCTAAGAATTAAGAAAGAACACAAATAATGAGAGAAAAGTCGAAGCCTGATGAACAGTACAAGAAAAGAGAGACTGAAGAAAAGAAAAAGAGAAAACAGAAAATCGAACAATAAAGAAAAGAGAGAAGAGTTTACTTGGTCTGATGAAGAAGACAAAGTCGAAGCCTGAAGAAGACGACGTCGAAGTCGAAGTCGAAGTCGAAGCCTGATGAAGAAGACGACGTCGCAACTCGCGTCGCTACCTAGGGCTCGTCGTTGCGTCGATTGCTGCTCAATCCTTGCGTCGATTTGGACCGAATGAAGTTTTGGGTTAATTTAGGGTTTATTTTGTATTTATACTAAAATTAAACTACGTCGTTTTACACTTGGACCGGTCAAAAAAAATTAAAAAAAAAAATGAGCGCCTTATTGGAATTTTTAGCGCCTCTCGCCTGAACAAAAGGCGCCAAAGGCGGCGACTTTCCCACGCCTCCTGCACATCGCCTCGCCCAGCCTCCTTGAGTCGCCAATGCCTCGCCTCGCCTCGCCTCTCGCCTGAGGCGCCAAAGGCGCTCGCCTTTAACAACTATGTAGCCAGATCTACTATGGAATCAGAGTTTATAGCCTTGGATAAGTGTGGTGAAGAAGCCGAATGGCTACGTCAATTTCTAGAAGATATTCCAAAATGGACGAAGCCTGTGCCAGCAATTAGTATCCATTGTGATAGCCAATCTGCAATTGGTAGGGCACAAAGCAACATGTACAATGGTAAGTCTAGACATATCCGTCCCAGACATAATACCATAAGACAACTACTCTCAACTGGTACTATATTTATTGACTATGTGAAGTCAAAAGATAACTTAGCGGATCCATTAACCAAAGGGTTAACCAAAAAGGTAGTTGAAAGATTGACATTGGGAATGGGATTAAAGTCTCTTGAGAAGTTAAACACAACGGAATACCCAACCTAGTTGACTGGAGATCCCAATATCTAGGTTTTCAAAGGGACAACCTAATTGTGTAAAGACTTGTAGTGTCACTGTGGGGAAACCAACCCCAATCCCATTTCTTAAGTGACATCTCAAATGGAAAGGTTAAGCACTTATAGCTTTTAATGATTCTCACACTTCGGAATTGCCGAGTGGGGTTATTTATAAGAATCACCTATGTGAGAGAAAAGTTTGGCCGCTTTGAGGAGAATTGCGTGAGGCTCAATTCTTAGACCCTCTCACAGAACCAGGCATTATGTTCAGGGCCGTGAATGAACATAGCTATGAGAATTGAAGTGAGTTAGGGAGATACCTGTGTAAAGTATATGACCGGCTACACAAAAAGCTGAATAGTTCAAGGACATCGAGTCTACTGATTAGCGAGTAGAGTAAATATATTTTACAAGGAAAGGTTCAAAGGGCAAACCCCTACCTATCCTATGCAGGTGTCAACTGCTGGACTTTATCACCATTTCCTCATCATTTCCTTCATGTGGGTGATTGTTGAAAAATATAAGTGGGTGCGAAGGAAATTTGAGAACTTTTCCTAAATGGGTTATTTGTTAAAATGACCAAATTGAATGTGGGTTTGTGTTTTACTCCATGAGAACATTGAAATCAAATATTTATTTGTCCAAAATGGTTAACAGACTTGTAACAGCAAGTTTAATGTCTGTTTGTATTCCCATGATCATGAACAAACTTGTAACAACAAGCTTAATGTCTGTTTGTATTCCCATGATCATGAACAGACTTCTAACAACAATCTTAATGTCTTGTCTGTTTGATTTCCTCCTTTTGTAACAGTCACACAGAATTAAATTGGTGACTATTCAGTTGCCCAATTATTGGATATAAGATGGAGCCACAAACCGAGCCACAAATTTTTTTTAAGAACACCAGAGATTTTTTCCAGCAGCCTCCCCTCTCTCTCTCTCTCTCTCTCTCTCTCTCTCTCTCTCTCTCTCTCTCTCTCTCTCTCTCTCTCTCTCTCTCTCTCTCTCTCTCTCTCTCTCTCTCTCTCTCTCGTTGCATATTGTAGCATCTTTCCTTTGGCCTTCTTGCATTTCTGCATCGTGGTGATACTATCCCGGCACACTGCCAATTCGCCAGGAACTTTAGGTACAAAGTGCCCCCGGTCCGCGCGTTCTATCCTGGGAGACTCGCGTCCAAAGCCGCCTCAAGCACTATCGGTGAGGGGACGAATAAGTCTTAAGGAGACTGATTCATCAGGGCTCGTGCACAACAACCGAGTGTTACTGCCGATTCATTTACTAACAGTTTATTGTTATATAATTGTATTTTCAGTTTCTGTAATTTTTTTCCTTCTGTTATTGTAATTTCTGCCAACAAGTAAATCGGAAAGAGAGAGATTTTTTCTGAATTTGAGTTTAAGGGATTTAATGAATGGGAGAGCTCGAATATATATGCTAGAAATGTGAAAATTGGAAATGAATTGTGGGAATGTTCGAGAATGGAGTGCATAAATTGTTGTGGGAATGATGGAGGGTTAGAATTAATTTTGGATGGGAATATTGTACACTTATGGAAGTCTTGAAGAGGAAGAACTAATTAACAGACTCACAACTACAGCATGATGCTTACACAGGGTAAGATCAACCAAGGGAAATCAATGATAGTTGCACAATATAAATGATTATGGAGTGTACAGTAGGAACTGAAACACATAGTTGAAAAGTGCGAGAGTTTCAGGAACTGCTTGGCATCACCACCTAAATATTTTGTTGGTCACATTGGAGTATTTGTACATTTGTCACGTTTAACAACGAGACCGTATATCTAATTTCTTTTCATTGTCATTAAAATCACTATCAAACCTCTTCCTCTACTATATCTCCCACAAGTTAAAAAAAAATAAAAAAAATGAAAAAAACAAATTTACTCCCTCCAGTTGTTTCCATTTACAATTTTTATTTGTCCCAAAAAAGATGTTCTCATTTCCATAATTGAATGACTAAAACCATTTAACTCTCCACGATATCCTTGCTGTAAACATGTTGATGTCAAGTAAACGCAGCGGAACAAAACGAACAGAAAAGAGTTGAATAATTCCTCGTCAAAGGATCTTAAACAACCAAAATAACGAACAATTCAAAGGGAACGTTCGACCTCTTCGAATCCACGAATAGGGTTTTGCAAGGCAAACACCAATGATGAGAACCCCGACAAAATCAACCAATTAAGGAAGACCTTGATTTCAAAGCCAGTAAGGAATCCACCTTCTCGAAGGAATCCACCTTCAACAGGGAAAAACCCTAACAAGATGCACAAGCAATCTATTTTTTTATTAATCAAAGTCTAAATTCGGATTACAACTTAAGCCTATTTTTATAGTGCCTATAAAGCTTGAAAAATAAGAAATAGAGTCCTAAAATAATGCCTAACCTATATAGTAATCAAATATAAGTCAAAAACTAATAAAACTTACCTAAATCTACTCTAAAACCTCTTCTAATCATCCTACTAATATTAATTCCGAAAATACAATTAAAATAATAAAAGATACGCAAATAATTAATATCTCGTTCTACATCATATACCCCCACTTCAAAAGGATTCGCCCGAATCCTCGTCCGATCTTTGACAAGAACCATACCATCGGAATAAATACTTTGAATACATTTGCCCTTTGTGCAAGATTTGAGGGAAACCAATTTTGTCCGGATATAAAATAAGACTATCAATCCCATCTTTTCGTTGATCGTCCTCCCCGTCCTCTATATGAATCAAATCGTCCTCTAGATCACAAATAATTTCTTCTTCCTCAAGATTTGGAACGGAATCTTCAACCATAGAAATAAAATTATTACTAACCTCTATTTCTTCGAAAGTTATAATTTTCGGATCTTGATTCTTGTTGGCTTCATCCATAACCTTTTCCCCCTTGAAATCTTCATTCAAAGTGCTTGGATCTGGAGTTGATTTGGCTTCTTCTATACGTCTAATTGCAGCAGATTGTTTTGCCTCCAATCTCGGAATAACTACTTCTATCAAATAATCAAGTTTGTCAGCATTAATATCAATCTGCACCCTATACTCTTGCTTGGCCGTTTGTTCGACCTCTGCGTCTTCCAAATCAAGCAATTGATGCGCCAACCGAAGACGTTGATTTTCCTCTCGTCGAGCTCGATCAAGATTATAATTAATTTTAACAAGAAGAGCATAGGTGTCAGCAGTATTACCTTCTCTTCTCCCATGGTTTCTATCACCACCCGGCGGTTGAACTCGACGGCGGCCCTCCCCTCGATCTTCCGGTTCAAAATCAAGATCATCTCTGTGCCCGCGATTGCCTTCAACCCTCAAACCACGCAAAGCCTCCAAAAGTTCAGCATGTTGGCGATCTTGGATTGCTGCACGCTCCGTAGCTTGTCGCTCCATACGATCTAGGATTGCTATAACCGCGGCTTGGTTGTCTGCGTTGTTACCACCGTTGTTTCCCGCCATGTCTTCCAAGGATCAACCTTGCTCTGATACCAATTGATGTCAAGTAAACGCAGCGGAACAAAACGAACAGAAAAGAGTTGAATAATTCCTCGTCAAAGGATCTTAAACAACCAAAATAACGAACAATTCAAAGGGAACGTTCGACCTCTTCGAATCCACGAATAGGGTTTTGCAAGGCAAACACCAATGATGAGAACCCCGACAAAATCAACCAATTAAGGAAGATCTTGATTTCAGCAGAAGGAATCCACCTTCTCGAAGGAATCCACCTTCAACAGGGAAAAACCCTAACAAGATGCACAAGCAATCTATTTTTTTATTAATCAAAGTCTAAATTCGGATTACAACTTAAGCCTATTTTTATAGTGCCTATAAAGCTTGAAAAATAAGAAATAGAGTCCTAAAATAATGCCTAACCTATATAGTAATCAAATATAAGTCAAAAACTAATAAAACTTACCTAAATCTACTCTAAAACCTCTTCTAATCATCCTACTAATATTAATTCCGAAAATACAATTAAAATAATAAAAGATACGCAAATAATTAATATCTCGTTCTACATCACATGTGTACTTTTTTAATTACTTAAGTTGTGAGTGTACTTTTTACTTTCATCAAGGCTAATATCAGAAAAGCAAACACATCTCTAAAAACTTTGAATAGTCAAACTGGAACATCATTCTGGGACGGAGGGAGCATAATTCATAAGTACCCACAAACTGCCCATAAATTCTCAAGCTATGAATGCATTCCAAACTCTCAAGTTCAAAGGTCATGGGTGTATCAGAAGGCTATTTGCTGCATAGGTGGGAAAAGTAAAGCACAAGACTGAGCATACAAAAACTATTTGCAAAATTCACACACTAGAAACCTAGTCATATTAGTAATCGATTTTGCACAAATAGTAACATGCAAGCTGCACTAAAGACTTCCTAGGCTAAATCTTAATCATGTGGATTGCTCCTCACTCTCACTTGCCTGAGTGACTTATGTAAATTAACCCCTACAATATATGCAGTCCTTATTTTTTCTAAGGCATCAACCAAATTGTTGTGGTTAGCCTAGTGGGGTCAGAACTTTCTAGAGATAAAACACTATCAAGATGGTATTTTCAAATTATCTGAACCTATATAAAGATTTTTTTCAGTTCGATTTGAAATACTAATTAGTTGGCCTGATTCCCTCAACTTGAAACAACTCTAACTAACAATATGATCGAAGAACCAACCCTTAATGAAAAACTGAACAAACAAAGTAACCAAAACTAGAAGCATGCGTGATCGTGAACAAAGGGAAGACCATCTTTCTCAGAATCGAGGTCATACAACAGAAGAAGATGATAATAATTTGCAAGAAACAGATGTCCACTCACCTGACAACATTTTCTCCCTCCATTAAGTCCACTCACATGTATGCCATGTTAAACGGTGGTAGCTCAACTAGAATTCAAATGCCCTGAAAAACATAGAGCAGTGTGTTCAAATGGTTTTAGAATCAACATTTACATGCTAAATTCTGAACAAATTCTAAACGCCAAAATTCAAAGGAAGACATTGGTGTGTTGTAATTTTTTTCATTTAATAATTACATATAGAGTGTATACCTAAATCCTTTTCATCGTCAATACATTGCTAATCCTCTTTGTGAAATATTATCTCACACAACTTACAAAATAACATCATAGTCATGATTCATGAGTACCCACAAAACTTCTACGGACTATCTCTGCCAACCAAACCCACCACCACCACCACCACCCCACACACATTCCATGATAGTGATTCATTGTTCCTGAGAGATCAAAAAGAAAACTTGGAAGTCTCCTCAAATTGCTTCTCAGAGTTAATATTTATAATACTTTTGTTATTGTTGTCTGATCCATTCTCCAAAATTCAAAATTCCCCTATTTTTCTTTTAAAAGCTTCCATGTTGATGTTTTCATCTTCGGTCTCTGAAATGTTTTCACCTTCTCCCTCCAAAACAGCTCATTTTTTCCTTTCTCTCCTCCTATCTTTTTAAATTCTCTTCTTTTTCACTGCTTTCTATACTCTATTTTTCGCCGATTCCTTCTTGCTTACATTTATTCCTCGATGTTCTGCTCGCCTTTACTTTATGCTACTTCCTTTTAATGCTTATTTCCCCAAATGTTCCACCCTTTTGCTCTGTCCTCAACGTCGCCACGATATATGCATTTCGAACTAAGGCTATGGATGTACAAAAAAAGGCTATATGCGGCTTATGTAATAAGTATATGAAACACGGAACTTAACTGCAACATAAAAAGTGGTTATACGATAAGCCCAAATATGACACAAACCAGACACATAGCGTCTACATACTGGAAGTTTAGAAAACAAATGCTTCATCAAATATGGGAGCTACGTGCTGAAATTTGGAAACAGATGGTAATCAAATCTGGGATCTTTAAGACTTGAAAGTGGCATTTCAGAACTGCATCAGTTGAGATCTAACCCTATAATGCATGAGATGTACACAAGAAAAAGGAACTAAATGTTGGGAAGACGCTTAAATCAAGGATCACTAGTCACCCATCTTAAAGCATTAACTCACTCCAAATCAAACAAAGTTATTATGAGGTTCATCCCACCAACCAGCTCAGTAAGACCCTTGTCATCCCAAACTTATCCAGCTTTTCCAATTTTCCTTATAACTTTTTAATTGCAATCCGTAAATCTAATAGGTCTTGTAAGGAAATGGGTAATGATCTGATTCATTTGAAAAATCTTGAGAAAGAAAAAGAAATTATCATATCCCCTTATTAGTACACACCAGAAGTGTACCTACCTGACCTGCTCCAGTTTCCTTATTAGCCAAACCAAGTAAATGCCTTCTCTACTATTAGTAATTCATTAATAAACTCTCTTCAAGAACCTCTACCCACACCCCTAAATTCAGATACCCTCATTTTTCTTCTAGATTTCTGACCTTCAAATCTCAAGCAATACATAAAGGACACTTGGTCAATTTCATAAAAGCACCAAAACATTCCGTACTCTCTTCTCACCACCCTCATCTCCTAGTAAAGTACATATAGGCACCAGGGGCGGATACACAGTGGAACGACCCCACTCACTTTTCTAAAAAAAAAAAAATTTAAACAACACTTCAGTACAAGGGATTAAGGGAAAGTTGTAAACATATTACATAGTACAACATACACTAGCACACACAATACAAACAAACAGAACAACGGAGAACCAAAAATACGAACGACGACGACGGAAGAATTGAAGGGCGACATCTATGGTGGAACGGGGCTGCTTCGACGGTGGAGAAAGAGTCGACCCGTAGCTCTCGTGCTCTCTCTCTCTCTCTCTCTCTCTCTCATTCGTGTGCTCTCTCTCTCTCTCTACCTTGCCGATCGATTTTGATTTTTAGTTGGTCGATTAATCACAAAATCCAAAAGGTATTTTGATTATCCGACTTCAATCCCTCTTTTTTTTTCATGTTTTACAAAACATAATGTCAAATACTCCTATTAAATCGATTTGTGAAGGATTTTAGGATGAAGAATTTCATGATTAGATCCTGATTTTGCTTTTAGTTTTTTTTTAAAAATAAATTTTGAATTACTAATTTCTCTAACCAATGATGATTTTTTTAATTGTATGTCTACAAGTATGTTTTTCTTGCAGTTTATATAAAGTCTTAGGTTTTTTTTTTTTGCTGCAACTTTTTTGTTGACAGATAGATGAATGCATATTTTGTTGATTGTATTCTGATTCATTTATGATTTACCTATTGTGTATGTAATCTCTTATTAGTTAGTTCAAACGAATTTTGATTGCAGTTTTAAAACCATGGTACTGCACATACAAATAAAATCATTGTTCATTAGCCATTGTAACTAATAAATTTGTGTTTTTAGCATAATAGTGGTGACAGTGAAAGAATTATCACTAAACTCAGTTGTAACAATCATGTTTTCGCTATAACAATCATGTATCTGCTAAATATGGATGTACCAGATGATTTTTATCTGCGAGTGCCTTTTGTGCTTTTTCTGTGATAGAAACTATGGTTTATATATAAATGATTGAGATAACTTAAACTACATGTTCGGTGTTGATCCTTTTTGCAGGAAGCAGAAGGTGTAGTGATGGCTATACCGATTCCTGGCCATCCGGTTCCCAGCCAAGAAGGTGTAGTGATGTGCTCGAGGATTGCAGACGGCTGGACGAATTGATTAAATCTCATGACATTGTTTTCTTGTTGGCGGATACAAGGGAAAGTCGTTGGCTGCCTACCCTTCTTTGACGAATTCAAAAATAACAAGTTGATTAACTCAAAAGAAATTCCAGGTAAGTTTCTTGTATGACTTTCTTATTTTATTAGTTTAAAAAATGCTTTTGTATATTTACGACCATAAACTATGAAGCTAAAAAATTTGGCCCCCACTCGCCAAAATTTCTGGATCCGCCACTGATAGGAACTATTGCAACATGATTCCAACCATATTTTTCATAGACCAAACTTTTCCACAATGACCCCTCCCTCTAAATGCAAACTTCCACCACCATTTACTAAGTAAGGTCAAGTTTCTCTCCCAATGGCAATATCCCTTAAGTGTTCTAACCCAACCCCTAACCCCCTCTCTTTTTCTTAGATAAATTTCAGACCCACACACCTTAAACATTTAACTTCTACAGTCAAGAAAAGATGACCCACCCACAATAACCCAATTCCTCAATCTCTTTAATGACACCACTTGGGTAACTCATTATGATGATAAGGAATTAAACCAGATTAAAACATAATTTCAAACTTTACTACTACTCCAAATTTTTCATAAAATGATCAGATTATATTCATTCATAATATATGTATTACTTCAATGAACTATCAAAACTAAATAAGTACTAATAATTCGAGAAACTTTTGAGAATTCATTTATGGAAATAATAGCAAATCCTAATGTATATATAATAATCAGATTATATGCATTCACAATCTGTATTTCTTCGATAGTAAAGTAACAGAACTTTCGAGAAAATTGAGTGAATTATTTATGGAAATAATATCGACATTTATGTATATATTAATGATCAGATTCAGTATATGCATTCACAATCAAAACTAAAGTGATGGAGGAGTAATAATATTTCCAGAAAATTGTGTGAATTTATTTATGGAAATGATACCAATCGTAATATACTTATAAATGAAATGGAAATATATTGAGATATGGAGAGAGAGAGAGAGACCTGGAATAGATTGAAGAGCGGGAGAGAGCAGCGACGAGGAAGTATCAATGGTGCCGAGAGAAACTAGGGTTTCGACTAACGGTTCCGGCCAGACCCCATTTTCGGAGTGTAAACGTGAACACGAAGCCGACGGAACTTCAAACTGACCACTTCCTACTCCATCGTTGCTACTAAAAGAAACTAAATTTGGCTGAAAACCCACCCACGAAATTCAGGTAGGTTTGAGAAGAATTCAAATTTGAGAATCATGAAAGAAGGAGCCCTATATAAATAGTGGGCGATTTAGGGTTGCAAAATTCAGGAAGGTTTGAAAAGAATTCAAATTTGAGATGATTATGGGATCATTGTTGCCCAATTTTGGACCGTTGGAAAGGAATTGACCGTTGAACACAGAGGATCGACCCTTAGTTGGTTCACTGTCAACCCTCCCGTTCTTGTGTAGAAAAAATTAGGTGGGTTTTGGGAGAATTCAAATTTGAAAAGACTGCTTCGTAGCCCAATTTTCGACCGTCGGAAAGGATTGATCGGATCAACCCTCTGTCGATTCACGATCTAACCTCCCGTTCCATCTACCATTCTTTTCCTCTTTGAGATTTTTTTCTCAAATAATTTTTTTTTAAATAATACTCCCTTCGTCCCACCTCACTTGACACCATTGAGGTGGGCACGGCAACTAAGGAAAAAGAATAAAATAAAAAAAATGTGTGGTAGAAAATGAAGAGAGAGAATGAGTGGGATAAATAGTAGTGTTGGTTGAATAAATTGAGTGGTGGAAAATGAAGAGAGAGAATGAATGGTGGGGTAGAGTGAATATAAAATTATAAAAAGGTAGGCTATTTTGGGAAGTGTCAAGTGAGGTGGGACGACCCAAAATGGAAATAAGTGTCAAGTGAGGTGGGACGGAGGGAGTATTTCCCAAAAGACAATTATAAAAAAAATTAATGAGACTTTGACCAATTAGTCCCGCAACATTACTCAATACCCCCGCACTACTAAGTTTATCCAAAAAAATAAACATTCAACACTGTATATACCACCCTTATTCCGATTTTACCATTTAAACTCCTAAATAAACACTCATCTAAATTAACAAAACACACCCACGCAACTGCCCCAAATCCTTGAATTCAACATTGACATTTTAACAAGGAATTCTTTTATGGAGACAAATCGATTCGAATATGCCAAATTAATTCCATCAAAACCATAAGCAATTGACAAATCCAGCCAAAATCAAAAGCTTCATTTGAACACAAAAATTTCTCAAAAAAGTTTTTTCATAATCTACAATAACATTGAAAGATTATCATTCAATCGTGTTTTACAACAGAATCAAACAATGCCATCAAGTGATGGTAGAAAGAAAATCCCTCAAACACCTTGCAGAAACCAAATTCAAACCCTAATTTCAATCAACACTATCACACAAATCAATGTTAACAAATACCAGCAACTTTTGAGAAGTCAAAATCAACTGAGTGGGTCAGTAGGTAATTTATGAGTGTATGTTACTTAAATGGAGAAGTTCGGTTTAGAAGTTCTAGAGGACGATGGAGATTCGATTAAACCGGTAGAAGCGACGTCGTTGTCATCGAGAAACTTGACCCTTTCGGATTCCTGAAAATTCCATGAACGGCAGCAATCACGAGCCCGATCGAATTTGAAAAATGACATAATGAAGTGGTGTTGGATGGATGGAAAGAATGGGGAGTATATTGGAGGAAAGGAAGTAGACGGAGGAAGGATGAAAGAAAGTGGCTTGGTCGGGGGTGATGGTGGTTTGCTGGGTAGACAATCTAGTAAAAGGATAAGAAAATTGAAAAGGAAGAAGGCAGAGGGAGGAAGAGTATACGTTTTGGGGGTAATTTAATTATTTTTAAGAGGGTGTATTTGTTTGAATTATTAATTAAAGGTTAATATAGTCATTTTAGTTGATGACATTTTTGCAATATTTGTATTGTGGGGGTATTGAGTAATGTTGCGGGGGTGAATAACAATTCTCATTTTTTTCTCAAATAATTTTTTTTTAAATAATATTTCCCAAAAGACAATTATAAAAAAAATTAATGAGACTTTGACCAATTAGTCCCTCAACCAAATAAAAACTATTTTTAAGAATTAACATTATCAAAACAGCCAAAAAGTCCCTCAATTTTTTCTGGATCAAATTGCCCTTCAAACCTCTCTCTCTCTCTCTCTCTCTCTCTCTCTCTCTCTCTCTCTCTCTCTCTCTCTCTCTCTCTCTCTCTCTCTCTCTCTCTCTCTCCCTCTCTCTCTCTCTCACACACACACATGCGTGACGGATCGTTCCTTAGTTCCTTACCTGCTTTCTTTCTCTCTCCTTTTCTCTCTCTTCCTTTTTTTCTCTTAAATTTTAAAAATGCAATATCTCAAAATTTAAAATTCGAAAAAATTATCTGAAATTACTGTTTTAATCTCATCGTCAAGACGAATCAAACAAGTTTACTCATCATATATTTCAAATTTTATACATAAAATAAAATTATTTTTCAACAACTGTAAAATAGACCTCACTGTTGTTCTATAAAAGAATGACATAAAAACAGTGAAATCTATCACACATTTATGCATACTAACTGAGAAATTGACCTCAACAATCATAACTAAGAAATTAGCATCATAGTTGTGCACAAACAATCATAAACAACTGATAAATAATGAATAAATCACACATATTAAGTAGCAAAATAACAGTGAAATTGACCTCACAGTTCTCAGTTTAGAAAGGTTAAAAACCAAACCATTTCACATTCATAAATAACTGTGAAACTGACCTTACAATTTTAGAACTGTGAAAAATATTTCACAGTTATTCACATCACAACCAACAACTGTGAAATAGACCACACTGTTGTTCTAAAAAAGAATGACATAAAAACAGTGAAATCAATCACATAGTTATGCACAATAACTTAGAAAGTGACCTCAACACTCATAACTATAACTGAGAAATTGACCTCATAGTTGTGCACAAACATAATTCTCAGCTTGGAAATGTGCAAATCATTACACAGTTATTTACATCAAACCCAACAATTGTGAAACTTGTTCTACAATTGTCCTAAAGGAATGACATAAAAATAACTGTGAAATGGAATTCACAGTTATGCACAATAACTGTGAAAATCATTACACAGTTATTTACATCAAACCCAACAACCGTGAAACTTGTTCTACAGTTGTCCTAAAGGAATGACACAAAAATAGCACTTATAACTATAACTGAGAAATTGACCTCACATTTGTGCACTAACAATCATCAACAACTAATAAATAACGGATAAACCACACATACTAAGTAGCAAAATAACTATGAAATTGACCTCACAGTTCTCAGTTTAGAAAGATCAAAAACCAAACCATTTCATATTCATATTCATAAATAACTGTAAAATAGAACTCTTAGTTTTATAAAGATTATCATGTCCCGTTATATATAGGACTATAATGACTTAATTGAAATCGAACATATCACAACAGGAAAAAGGAAATATAGTTAGGAGAGAATAGAAGGTCTGCACTCACAGGTTGTCCATAAAATCACCAAAACCACTACTCAGAACTAACTCAAGAACAATAAGATTATCAAAAAAAGAATTGAACAAAACAGCTTAGTATCAAGATTAAAGTCTCAGTTCTAAGTAATATTGTTCCCAACTTGAGATTAAAATCAAAGATACAAGTCCAAAAACTAAACTCTGACGCTAACAAAGGCATCAACATAACCTTCATACACATCATTACGAGCTCACTTCTTCAACTTCTTTGATGCTCTACAAAAGTTCAAAAACGTAGTTCATTAAAACAACATTCACTAAGAAATAATATCCGAACTTGAATACCATATCAATAAGAACGCTCACTTTGTCGGTTGAGCCGGGGGCAACAGAATGCGGTGCAAAGACTGGTGGTGCTTTCTCAACTGGACCCTGCATATATACAAGACGATGTGAGTTTTTTACCCCAGAAGAATCAATCAACAAAAGGTGTATATGCTCCTTTGATTGTGGAGACATACCTGAGCTAAACGTTCCTCTCTTCGGGCATGCTTCCTTTCCCTGCTTGCCTTGTTCTTAGCGCGCTTAGCCTTAAACTGGTCAGATAGGGTCTTCTCCCTAGCTTTCTCAGCCTTGGCCCTTGGACTTGTGAATACTCTCCATGAGCACACGCTTGTTCTTGAACACATTACCCTTCACCTTCATGTACATGTCATGATACATGTGTTTGTCAATCTTCTTTGCTTCACGGTACTTGCGAAGCAAACGCCTGAGAACCCTCATCCTACGCATCCACAAAATCTTAGTGGGCAGCCTAGCTTCCCTGGTACCCTTGCGCTTACCTATATCAAGGACACTGAATTAGAAACTATTTAAAAGATCATCTACTAGTCCTAGGAAGTTCAACCATATCAGGATATGAGTCCCCCTAGCACGAGTAAAAACCATTTGGAAACAAGTGATATTGTTCAACAGGTCCATAAAATAGCAACATAGCAAATAAGTTCATATTAATTCTGATTTTGTTTATATTGATAACACAGACTTGTTTTGTGAAGATATAATTAGGATTTAGAGTATACAACAAGGGGAAAACAACAATTGGTTGAGCAACAAGCAGAACCAACAAGAGAAAAGTGAGATTTGAGGACAAATTCCAAAACAATTTGGATTTGGAAAACATAACTTAATTAGGGTCCTGGGATGGTGGGTGAAGGTTTTCAATTTGGGTTTTCTTAAATAAAAACAATTTGAAAATTTGGGAATTCAATGTTTGAATGGAACATTCATTCATCAAGGGGAAGAGCTGACGAAGAAGAGGACTTCGTTGGGAATACCGACCATGACCTCGGATTCGCATGTCGACCACAGTGAAATGGTGGCGGCCGAGAAGGAGGATAGGCTCGAAGGCCTTGTAACGAAGGATTTCGGGCTCGACTAGCTCCATTGTGACACCATTGATTTTGATGAGGCCTCTTCCTTTCTTGCAGTGGGTGACGCCGATGGCAGTGGGTGATTTGGCCGTCCCCATTTCGATCGAACATCTGGAACACCGCCCGGAGATAGTCAATTGCACACCGCTCGGAGCTCGTCAATTGCAACGCAAATTGCGGATAGAGAGAGAAAACCAATTGCGTACAGAGAGAGAAAGAGAATGGGGTAGTTTGGACATTTAAATGGATATGAAATATTTTAAAATGAGCTAGGGGTTTATTGGTAAAATAGATTTAAACTTATGGACCCTAAGGTAGAATATGAAATATGATGTTTTTTTTATATAAATTCCACCTTCTTATAGGGGCTTATTGGTAAAAATCCCTAAATTAAAATTAGGCTACGTTTGTTTCGCGTAAAATAACTTGCGAAGAAAAATGATTTCTCATAAAATGTTTTCCGAAAAATGACTTTCTTGTAAAATGTTTTCCGGAAAATGAGATAAACATGTTTTCGACTGTTTGGTAAGAAAAATGTTTTCCGAAAAAAAAATTCATGTGTTTAATGAAAATATTTTTAGATAAAAACACAATTTGAGATCATTTGAGTGGGGTGGGTTGCAGGGGTGGTGGTGGAGAGTGGAGTGGGGAGTTGTTAAAATAAATTTTAAATGATTAAATATTTTTTTGTGGGGAGTTGTTAAAAATCAATTTTAAATGATTAAAATTTTTTTGACCCGACGGGGGTGGGGTGGTGGTGGTGGTGAGTGGGGTGGGGGTGGGGTGGGTGGGGGTGAGTGGGGTGGGGTGGTGGTTGTGAGTAGGGTGGGTAACGTGGAGGTGTGTGAAGGTGTTACCATTTTTCGAAAAATATTTTAATTAGGAAAAATTCGTAAGTCATTTTACGGCGAAAAGGGTGGAAAACATTTTTCCCATTTTTCGGTGCTTAACAAACACCGAAAAATAGAGAAAACGTGTTTCGGAAAATGTTTTACGGCAAACAAACGGAGCCGTATTGTTCAAAAATGACCACTTTTTCGAAACACTCTATTATTTGTAGTTGTGATTTTATAAATTTCTCGGTCTTTTATTTTTCTTATTATTTTTTTTCATATTTTACGTAAATAATTTCGTGAATTTTGAGATAAACATGTTTTCGACTGTTTGGTAAGAAAAATGTTTTCCGAAAAAAAAATTCATGTGTTTAATGAAAATATTTTTAGATAAAAACACAATTTGAGATCATTTTAGTGGGGTGGGTTGCAGGGGTGGTGGTGGAGAGTGGAGTGGGGAGTTGTTAAAAATAAATTTTAAATGATTAAATATTTTTTGTGGGGAGTTGTTAAAAATCAATTTTAAATGATTAAAATTTTTTTTGACCCGACGGGGGTGGGGTGGTGGTGGTGGTGAGTGGGGTGGGGGTGGGGTGGGTGGGGGTGAGTGGGGTGGGGTGGTGGTTGTGAGTAGGGTGGGTAACGTGGAGGTGTGTGAAGGTGTTACCATTTTTCGAAAAATATTTTAATTAGGAAAAATTCGTAAGTCATTTTACGGCGAAAAGGGTGGAAAACATTTTTCCCATTTTTCGGTGCTTAACAAACACCGAAAAATAGAGAAAACGTGTTTCGGAAAATGTTTTACGGCAAACAAACGGAGCCGTATTGTTCAAAAATGACCACTTTTTCGAAACACTCTATTATTTGTAGTTGTGATTTTATAAATTTCTCGGTCTTTTATTTTTCTTATTATTTTTTTTCATATTTTACGTAAATAATTTCGTGAATTTTGAGAAAAATTTATTAAATTTAAATTCACTACTGTAAATAGCAAGTTTACATTAATTAGATAACATTGACTAATGAAAATGTGTTTAAATAAAATCGATAATGGTAATAGTGAGTTTGTTAATAAACTCGCTAACCGTTTGACGAGACTGATTTAATATACATAATACGAACAAAACACACACAACACGCAGCAATACAAAGACAGGGAGAATAACCGATTGGGGATATTGGGTGGAAAACTCGTTAATTGCATTGGCGACTTCAAAGGTAAGTCCCCAATTTCACACTCCCTCTTATTTTTTATTTAGTCATGTAATAAATTAAACCTAGAGTTTTAGA
This sequence comes from Adenophora triphylla var. japonica, assembly GCA_022495995.1. NCBI lineage: Eukaryota > Viridiplantae > Streptophyta > Magnoliopsida > Asterales > Campanulaceae > Adenophora > Adenophora triphylla. Next base: position 69,184 of record JAFEMH010005462.1, on the reverse strand, counting down.
ATTGCTTGATTTAGGGTTTTTTGAAATGTATTCAACCTAGGCTTCAAATGCGGCATCTCATCATCTCTTCTCTTACACATATTCGATAGCAACAGCGGCTTGATGCTTAAGAACCCCCAATAGTGATTGTTCAGTTGTAGGGATTGCAGAATTTCTTTCTCAGCGGAGTCGCAAAACTGTAGCGATTGCAGAATTTCTTCCTCTTTTGATTTTATTTTGTTTGAGTCGCCACCTATATTATTATAGAAATATAGAAAAACCATTTTCAAAGAGATTTGGGTTCGGGGCTTAAGTGATGGATTTGGAGGGTCAAGGAGCACCGCATCCACCCAATCCGAAGATCGGTCTTGCTAAAGGGGGGTTTCAAACAATAACTCTTTTAAAAGAAATAAAGAAAAATATTCATTTAATTAGATTAAACAGAATGTGGGATCGATTGCTTCGAGACCATTTCCATGATTTGGAGAGGCTCTAGGCCGATCCTAGATTCGATGTAATTATACCACTCTAACAATCAATTAGAACAAGTAAAAAGGAAAGGAAGATTACCTTTAGGTTGAGAAAGGATTTGGACAAAGTTTCGTCTCGATTCTAGGCTCGAACCTTGACGTTCGTCGATCAACAAGGTTGATGGACGAATTTGATATTGTTTATGAATGATTTATGAGTGATTTACAGGAGTCTTTCAAGAAGAGAAATCAGTAAATTATCGGGAGTTGATCGAGGTCTGAAATACTGGAAGTCATCTAGTATTTATAGGGATTTGAGGAGAATCAAGTGGATTGGGATTCCTCCCAAAGAAGGTTCCAGAACTCTAAGATCAGTAGAGACCCGAATTTGAGAAGAGTTATCAAGAAAAGAGGTTGAAATCGACAAGGGAAGTGATTCTGCACATCCTGCAGAGGAGTAGTCTTGCGCGAGACACGTTATGTCCCCCGCGGGACAAGGCTTCACAAAGGACAGATTAGTCCTCCCCCTGTTATCTCGTATGTAGTTCAGTCCAAACTAACGTCCGTTAGTCAAAACTTAACGAAACATGACAAAATGGTGGATTTCTACTCTAAAACCAAAGGCGAGACTTAGAGTGGTATAACTCTGCCACGATAGGTTCAGAATGGGGTGTCTACAGTTACCAAAAGTGCTGACAACACTTAGGGTAGCACCATGAAACAGATATTTAAAAAATACAAACACCAAGAGAGCTTTTCAAATATGAAAATCTCTCATGGTCAAGGGCCTTAGTGAATATGTTAGCAAGTTGATGCTTTATATCAATATGCTCTATATTTATCAATCCATTTTCAACTAAGTCCCTAAGGAAATGGTGACAGATATCTATATGTTTGGTGCGAGAGTGTTGAACTGGGTTTTTGGAAATATTTATAGCACTTTGGTTATCACAATACATGGTTAACATATTACTCTCTAGACCATAATCATCTAACATATGTTTTAACTAAATAAGTTGTTAACAACAACTCCCTACTGGTAAATATTCAGATTCAGCAGTTGAGAGTGAGACAATTTTGCTTACGACTGTACCATGACACTAGATTGTTTCCCAAGTAAAAACACCCCCACTAGTACTCTTACGGTCATCCATATCCCCTGCCAAATCCGAGTCACTAAGCCTACCAAATTAGTATTAGTATCTTTACTATACCAAACACCTAATTTACTCGTTCCAGATACATATTTTATTATCTTTTTAACAGAATTAAGGTGAGAGGCTTTAGGATTGGCTTGATAATGTGCACGCACACATGCGCTAAACATTAAATTAGGGCGACTAGAAGTGAGGTAAAGAAGACTACCTATCATGAAACGGTATAGAGTTGGATCAACATCCTCTCCCACTTGGTCCTTTCCAAGCTTGAGAGTTGAACTCATAGGAACTTTTGAACTTTTTAACCCCTCTAACCCGAACTTCTTCACCAAATTCCTTGCATACTTGCTTTGTGATATAAATATCCCTTCACCTGATTATTTCACCTGCAAGCCTAAGAAGAATTTTAGCTCACCTATTATGCTCATTTCAAATGAGGAAGTCAAGGCCTCTACATAATCTTTCAAACATGTTTGAGATGTAGATCCATAAACTATGTCATCAACATAGATTTGAGCAATATCAAGGACTTTTCCATGCCTAAGTATAAAAAGAGTTCTATCTGTCTCAACTCTTATAAATCCATATTCAAGAAGAAAACTATTTAAGCGACCATACTATGCCCGTAGAGCTTGTTTTAACCCATAAAGAGCTTTATCAAGTCTATAAACATGGTGTGGTTGAAATAGATTTTCGAAACCATTTGGTTGTTCAATAAAGATTTCTACATCCAAATATCCATTTAAAAATGCTCTTTGACATCCATTTGGTACAAAGTGATCTTAAGATAACAAGCTATAGCTAAGAGAAGTGTTATGGACTCAAGTCTAGCCACAGGAGCGAAGGTCTCATCATAGTCAATACATTCTACTTATGTATATCCTTTAGCCACAAGACAAGCTTTGTTCCTAACAATATTACCCTTTTCATCTATTTTATTTTTAAAAATCCATTTTGTCACAATAATATTAGTATTAAGTGGACGTGGTACTAAAAACCAAACGTTATTTCGGGTAAATTGTTCAAGCTCCTCTTACATGGCTTGAATCCAATAATTATCTTACAAAACTTCAACTACATTATTAGGTTCTAGGGAAGAAACATAACACGAGTGCTTTACCTTTTTGTGTTGGGTTTCGAGGGTTCATGCGCAGCGGAAGAAAGCAAATTAACTCGAAAACCCGGAGCTAAGGATCCGTTCTAGATGATTAATTAAGAAAGATGAAATAGAATAACCAACCTTGTGTGCTTTTGTCTTTGATAAACGCGTTCCAACTCCAGATTGATGATCTTGTGAATCCTTGATGAACAATCCTTGAATCACGAACTGCATCCATTTAAAAATGCTCTTTGACATCCATTTGGTACAAAGTGATCTTAAGATAACAAGCTATAGCTAAGAGAAGTGTTATGGACTCAAGTCTAGCCACAGGAGTGAAGGTCTCATCATAGTCAATACATTCTACTTGTGTATATCCTTTAGCCACAAGACAAGCTTTATTCCTAACAATATTACCCTTTTCATCTATTTTATTTTTAAAAATCCATTTTGTCACAATAATATTAGTATTAAGTGGACGTGGTACTAAAAACCAAACGTTATTTCGGGTAAATTGTTCAAGCTCCTCTTGCATGGCTTGAATCCAATAATTATCTTACAAAACTTCAACTACATTATTAGGTTCTAGGGAAGAAACATGACACGAGTGCTTTACCTTTGTGTGTTGGGTTTCGAGGGTCCATGCGCAGCGGAGAAAAGCAAATTAACTCGAAAACCCGAAGCCAAGGATCCGTTCTAGATGATTAATTAAGAAAGATGAAATAGAATAACCAACCTTGTGTGCTTTTGTCTTTGATAAACGCGTTCCAACTCCAAATTGATGATCTTGTGAATCCTTGATGAACAATCCTTGAATCACGAACTGCAGATCTTGAATTGCGAAGATCCTCTATGTGTATCCGCGCGTTGAACGAACCCTAGAACAGTTCTAGGTAGATTGCTAGATCCTTTGATAGAAACTCCTTTCAATCAATGAAGAAATATGGAATTGGTGTTTTTGATCTCTCAATTCACAATTGAAAATCACTCTTTTTGTGTTTCTCTAAACCTAAAAACGTGAGTATGACTGCTAGGGCAACCAAGGGTTTGTATTTATACGTTATAAATATTTTCCCAATTAGAAAACCCTAATTTTAAGTCATTTACGTACCTACCAGCGCCGACGGGACGACTCGTCCCCCAGGGCATGAGTCATCCCCTATGGGACGAGTCGTCCCTCAGGACAAATCCTCTAATACACTCATCCCATGCCAAGGGAATAGTTGGTTCTGGCCTAGGGACGAGTCGTCCCCTGTGTACAAAAATCCATATTCTTCATTTTTAACAATTCGTTCGATGCGTGTGACCCCATAGGACTATATTATGTTGGCAATGAGTTCGATCACATCGATCCTCATAAGACATGAGCGGACTCTAGCAAGCCATCATGCCTACCCAAATAATATAATATCAAGTTAAATTTCCTACATATAACATATCATAATCCCATTGTCACACGATGTTATATTGAACATGAGTCATGGTCCACGTGAACTCATATTGTTCAATGCTTTCTCGTTACCAAGTAAATTGATCAATCGAATGATATTAATCACATTAATTCATTCGGACATGGCCATGTACATCAGCAATCTTACTTACGAGTGGCCTAGCAAACATCTCTCTTTACGAGGGACAAATTTCCATCTTGACCTATCATTCTTCCCAACAAGAATCCTATCATGCCAATAATAGCCCTTATTGTTATCCGGTTAAAGATAACGTTAAACTATATCAAACATAATATTCATCGAGTGGAAGACGATGATAATCTCAGGTCAAAGGATATCAATGATATAACTATATGAGATTTAATTATGACATTTGACCATGTCATAAATCTCATAATGGGTCAAGTCCAGTACCTTGTTCTCCAACAAGTATCCATGAATTTAATGTGCATCCCTATGCATATAATCATCACATGATTATCCATTAAACTTCATACTAGTGCTTCATAAGTACTAGGGACACGATTATTACAATAAACATGCAAACATATATAATAATTGATGATGCCAAAATCGTCAAAACAGCCCAAATCCAAGCGATGATTGCTCCGGTGATTGCAAGGCCTGAAAATAAGAGAAAACACGTAAACTAAGCCGGGGCGGATCCGGCTAAAGGCCCCTCCCACAGTGAGAGTAAGTTCACGGTTTGTATATGAGAAAACAAATGGACAGAGTTTTCCCAATGTAAAAAGTGACGTACCAAATAATGAGCCATGGGGCTTGTATTTATAGGAATGGATTGATAGAATCCATGTTGGAGTGAACTTGTAAAGAGATAAGATATAATCCTAAGAGAATTATATCTCATAAGGAGTCATTGCTTTGACTTGAATTGATGTTGGTGATCATAATCCCGATTGGATAATGATTGTAGAATCCTTGCTTTGATAAGGACTGCAGATATCTAGCCGGAACGCCGAGGAACATAAATGTTTTACCTCAAATTTCTAGGAAATAGGCCGAGGTAGATGATTCTTCTTCCTCGTCATTTGATGATTTCATACGGAGATATGCGGTGAATGATTTTGTTTCCTCGTCACTCGAGGATATGCGAGGTAGGAACTTTTCTCTCCTCGTCACTTGAAGATATGTCGAGGTGCGAGGTCTTCCTCGTCGTTAAAGGAGGTCTTCCTCGTCGTTAAGGGAGGTCTTCCTCGTCGTACTGGGAGGGAGGTCTCCCTGCGTCGTTAAGGAGGTCTTCCTCGTCGTTAAGGGAGGTCTTCCTCGTCGTACTTGGAGGGAGGTCTCCTCGTCGTTAAGGGAGGTCTTCCTCGTCGTACTTGGAGGGAGGTCTTCCTCGTCGTTAAGGGAGGTCTTCCTCGTCGTTAAGGGAGGTCTTCCTAGGCGTACTTGGATGGAGGTCTTCTCGTCGTTAAGGGAGGTCTTCCTCGTCGTACTTGGAGGGAGGTCTTCCTCTTCGTTAAGGGAGGTCTTCCTCGTACTTTGAGACTTAGTCATTTCGCCTACTAAGTCTAGGTCGACCTAGGGGAATGACGAGGAAGCTAGGGAAGAGGAAGGTAGAGAAGCCCATTCCCCTCCTTGTACATCATACTTAGGATTATGTTTAGGGCCCAATCCACTTGGGCCTTGCCCAGACTAGTCCAAGTTCGTATCTTCGGTTTATACCGTTCAATAATCAAAATAACAATCTCTTATATAAATGAATAATGACATTACATATAAGTCTATCTCTATAGGCCTAGGGCACTAACACCTACATTGTGTATGTGGTGGATATCGTAGCGATGCAGTTTTTTTATGAATACAGAGTCGCCACTTATTATTTATTTAGGAAAACAATAAGAAAAACCTTTTTTTGAAAGATTTGGGTTCGGGGTTAAGTGATGGATTTGGAAGGTCAAGGAGCACCGCATCCACCCGATCCGAAGATAGGTCTTGCTTAATGGGTTTTTTTAAAATAGTTAAATAAGAACAAGAAAATCCTAATTAATTTCTTAATTATGAATGTCGGGTTGTATGCTTCGAGATCGCCTCCATGAATTGAAGAGACTCTAGGCTAACCCTTTTGATAGGATTACACTACTCTAAAAGCAATTAGAGGGATTTGAGAATAAGAATAATAAAAGTATAGGAGTTTACCTTGGTTCAGAACGTGGTTCTTGGGTTTCATCCTCCTTCTCGGTCGAGAAAGGATTTGGACAGTTTCGCCTTGATTCTAGGCTTGAATCTTGATATTCGTCAATCAACAAGGTTGATGGACGAATTTGTGTGTTTATTTATCAGTGATTTACAGGAGTCTTTCAAGGAGAGAAACCAGTAAATTGTCTGTCGACCGTCCTCTGAAATACTGAAAGTCATCAAGTATTTATAGGGGTTTAAGGAGACTCAAGTGGATTGGGATTCCTCCCAAGGAATGTTCCAGAACTCTAAGATCAGTAGAGACCCAGATTAAAGAATAGTTATCAAGAAAAGAGGTTGAAATCAACAAGGGAAGTGATTCTGCACATTCTGTAGAGGGTTTGTCTCGCACGAGACATGTATGTCCCGCGCGGGATAACTAGTCAATCGACTATTCTGTCCTCTTCAGTTATTCCGTTAGTCAGTTAGGTCCAAAACTAACAAGGTTAGTTAAAAACTTAATGAAATATGACGAAACTAATATGCTTTCATCAGAACACAAAAGAGAGACGAAGAGTAGTGTAATCATGTAATTATTGGTTCAGAATGGGGTGTCTACAGATATGCACACATACCTTACCATATCTCGATAGCTAATAGGCTCTTTGTGTATTGTTTGAATTTCTTCATTCACTTCTCCTATTACCTGTATGGTAGGGTGATTCCTTCTAATTCTAGCAGGTGGATCCCTTCTCATCTCCTCATGAGCATCTTCAGTGTTCTGTCCCTCATTTGTTGTTCTGGAAACAGGTGTTACCTGAGGTGCTATCTCATCACTGATAGCACTTTGGTCAGCACTAGTGTTAACATTTGTGTTAACATCAGTGTTATCACTTCCTTGGCTTTCCACTTGAGCCTCTTCCAACATCTCTAGAGGTGACTCTTGAACACTTTCAACTGCAATGCTTGAAGGATCATCAAAAACAATGTTTACATATTCTTGGATGGTTTTTAATCTCAGATTATACACCCTATATACACGACTATTTTGCGATATCCAAGAAAGATTGCCCTATCACTTTTATAATCAAGTTTTCCTAAGTAATCTTGGTCATTTAAAATAGAGCACACACACCCAAAAACATGAAAATAGTGGACTTTGGGTTTCCTACCATTCAAAATTTCAAAGGTGTAACGATGTGTACCCTTCGCGGAAAAAAATCGATTTTTCGTTTCTTTGAAAACCAAATAAAACCGGAAAACGGAGTCGCCACGCCATTTTTGTTTTAAGGGCCAAAACTTTGAAAAACGCCCGAGATTAGAGATTTGGGTTCGGAGGTCACGTTACACGCCGGGAAGAACGTTAGTGTTCATCCGGAATGCCTCGTAAAACGAGTCTTCCAAGCATTAAAAACCATTTGTTTGTGTGTGTGTGTGTGTTACTTTGGCCAAAATAAATTGAAACTGAGAAAAGTAAAAATTGGGAATTCTTTATTAGACTTTGGACAAGTCCCATGATTTTTGGTATGATTTTTGGGTTGAATTTTGGGACTCAAAGGATTTTTTGAAGTTGAAAAACATTTCTGCCAGAATGAAAAAGGCAGTGGACACTTTATTTTGAAATGGACTTAAGGGCTTCAAAACTCCAGAATATGGGGAAACTCAGAGATTGAAAGTTGTTCAAAACACCCTAAATAAGGTTTCTGTAAAAGAATTTTCCGTTTTGGAGATTATTTGAGGGACCAAAATCTTCTGGAAATCTCAGATATGAAATCTGGACTTCCAGAGACTGATGAACTGACCTTTGAAAGAAAATTTGAAAAGGGGAGTTTTACTCACGCAAAAAATAAAGTAAAAATATTTCTGGAAATCTCTGGATGTTGGATACAAAAAGTGTTTTGTAGTCAACGCCAAATTATAAGTTTCTGTATGTCCAAAAAATTAGACCATGGACAGAGGTCTTAGAAAATTGCTACTGGACAGCAACTTTCTTAGGAAGAAAAACATGATTTAAAGGGGGGGTTTTGCATCCATGCTTGTCCCCATTTTCATCCCTAGACTTGATTCCACTACTTCGCGTTAAGCGGTTATCATATTCAAGTCATCCTTGGGGAATTTTAAGGGGTTTAAACATGTCCTTTGCAATGGGAAAGGGGATATTTTGTAGAGATGAAATTAAAGAGACAAATCAACTAGAGATTTAAAATTTGGACTATTTGAGATGGTCATTCATGAAGATGAACTTCAAGATGACCATCTTAGGTCAAGACTTAAGTTAAATTAGACATAAAGCAAATCAAAATAAGAAGAACAAGATGAACAAGAGGTTAAAAGGGAATTTTAGGGGCTTCAGAGAAGGGTGGCTTTACCAACGGTGACACCCTATCTTCCTAGGCTTGGAATTTGACTTGAGGGAGTATCAAGATTTGGTGCTTGACTTGAGGAGTATCAAGATTTGGTGTTTTGGAGTTGTGTTTGGGTGGATTCAAGGTTTGAATGTGTTTAGGGTTTGATGATAGAGTTGATCAAAGAGAAAACAAATAGATAAATACTTAAGTCCTCTATGTTTTCTCCCTAATCTTCCTCTCTCATTTTGTACACAAGCTGGTATGTTTACACACGTGATATGATTAAGGTTGAAATTGTAGAGAAAACAAAGGGGAATCCTTAGATTGCCACCATTTTCTCTTGAACCTTTCCCAATTTCACTTCAACCATTCTCATATCACTCTTAAACACACCAAGCTCAAGCTTAAAACACTACTCAAGAGGAAGATTAGGGAGAAAACATAGAGGACTTAAGTGTTATCTACTTGTTTTCTCTTTGATCAACTCTATCATCAAACCCTAAACACATTCAAGCCTTGAATCCACCCAAACACAACTCCAAAACACCAAATCTTGATACTCCTCAAGTCAAACACCAAAACTTGATACTCCTCAAGTCAAATTCCAAGCCTAGGAAGATAGGGTGTCACCATTGGTAAAGCCCTCCTTCTCTAAACCCTAAAATTCCCTTTTAACCTCTTGTTCATCTTGTTCTTCTTATTTTGGTTTGCTTTATGTCTAATTTAACTTAAGTCTTGACCTAAGATGGTCATCTTGAAGTTCATCTTCATGAATGACCATCTCAAATGGTCCAAATTTTAAATCTCTAGTTGATTTGTCTCTTTAATTTCATCTCTACAAAATATCCCCTTCCCCTTTGCAAAGGACATGTTTAAACCCCATAAAATTCCCCAAGGATGACTTGAATATGATAACCACTTAACACAAAGTAGTGGAATCAAGTCTAGGGATGAAAATGGGGTGAACATAGATGCAAATCCCCCAAAAATCACATTTTCCCTCAAGAACATCTTGCTGTCCAGTAGCATTGTTCTGAGACCTCAGTCCATTTTCCTATTTTCTGGACATACAGAAACTTGGAATTTGGTGTTGACTACAAAATACTTTTTGTAGCCAACATCCAGATCTTTCCAGACATATTTTTACTTTATTTTTTGTGTGAGTAAAACTCCATTTTTCAAATTTCCTTTTAGAGGCTAGTTCATCAGTTTCTGGAAATCCAGATTTCATATCTGAGATTTACAGAAGATTTTGATCCATAAAATCTTCTCCAAAATGGAAAATTCTTTCGTATAAACCTTATTTAAGGTGTTTTGAACATTTTTTATTCTCGGACTTTTCCCAGATTCTGGAGTTTTCAAGCCCTAAAGTCCATTTCAAAATTAAGTTTCCACTGCCTTTTTCATTCTGGCAGAAATGGTTTTCAACTTCCAAAAATCTTTTGAGTACCAAAATTCAACCCAAAAACCACACCAAAAATCATGGGATCTGTCCAAAGTCTAATAAAGAATTCCCAATTTTTACTTTCCTCAGTTTCAACTTATTTTGGCCAAAGTAACACACACACACACACACTCACAAACAAATGATTTTGAATGTTTGGAAGACTCGTTTTACGAGGCATCCCGGGTGCACACTAACGTCCTTCCCGGCATGTAACGTGACCTCCGAACCCAAATTTCTAATCTCGGGCATTTTTCAAAGTTTTGGCCCTTAAAACAAAAATGGCGTGGCGACTCCGTTTGATTTTCAAAAAAAAAATCGGGTACATCACAGTGGCGACTCCGCTGGGGATTAGAGAGCTTTTTCTAAAAAAAAAAAAATGATATTTGGTATATTGGTGGAAACCATTAAACTTCCCGTTATCGCCTCCTAACACGAGTCGGGGATAAATTGTGGTTTAACAATCCCACGTACCGGTATCATTGTTTTCAAAAAAAAAAAAGAAAAGCTTTTGAGGGTCAAACTTCCGTCCCGGCATTAAAAATCATTTGTTGTGTGTGTTGATTTTTGCACATTTTCGTGTTGTTTTGGCCGCCTCGGAAAAAGTCAAAATTTTGACTGTCGGAATTATGTCCCTAACCGTTGGAATTTTTGTGTTTATGTGCTTATGTGTGCATTTAAATTCAAAAAAAAAAATTAAAAAAAAAAAGAGTTTAAAAAAAAAAGAAAATTTTCAAAAAAAAAAATCATGCATCATGCTTTTTAAGACACATGAAAAATTTCTATTTTACTCAGAAAGAGAAGATAGACTGCTTGCACACTACGCGCACGTGACCGTACACTGCACACTACGTCCCTAACCCGGGGAAATCCTTGTCGCGGCCTGTTTGGTCTTATTACGCCTCTCGGTGCAAGCACAGGACTACCCAAACATCCCATGGAGCCTCGTGTTGACCATGCACTTGTCCGTGACACACTTTGTCCGAGACCCGGTTGGTTTTTAGTCTGGTCTGTGTCATGCCCTGTCTGTGTATAGACCTTTCCTTTCAAGCCTTTGTCGGCACACCGACTCAATATCTTTCGGGACCCTAATCGCCGAAGTTCTGCCGGTTTTCCGCCGAGACTTTGACCAAGATATTGACCGGCGCCTTGACTTCGGCCTCGACCGGCACAAATTATACACTGACTCCCAGCATGACACTGAGTCATCAAGGATTAATGATTATTCCATGCCTAATTACGGCTTAATTGACGACAAGTCAAGATCAATCATGGACATTTATCAGTCCAAATCATGCCGACTTTTCGTCGAGCCCTCGGACATGATCTTGACTTTGACGTCAGCTTTGTCCGTAATTTACATCGAATGCTCGTTAAGACTCGATTACCCGACTTTTAGGATCGTTTTTCTTTCGGTCGGTGGGACCCGCTTGCCCTATAGGACCCTCGCCCGGGGCTGTCCACCCTGGGAGGTCGAAATACAGGTGGAATACGAGGGGCTTATAGACGTAGTGACGGGGCCCACTGATCCAGGAATCAGAGTAGTTTGCGAAAAAGAAGAGCAATCTTTTCCAACCGATTAGGTTAATAAAGCATGTTTTAAGTAAACAAGAACAAATAATTGCATGTTGCATGAGCCCAAAGCCCAAACACCTACCCACCTTCAATTTCCAGACATCTGAACCCTCGTGTCTTTCCCCCCGCAGCCTCCGCATAAAAGCTTGGTTTCGAGCACCGGGTCACCGTTTGATCAGTTGGGAAGAGTCAAGCGCATCGTCGCCTTCACCGTTTGTTCCGACTCCGAATTTCGTAATGTCCGCATCACCGGTAACGATGGGGACAACGTCACTCCGCCTCCTGGGACTCCTCAAACGTAACCGCAATGGAATCGCCTAGCCGAACGGATGAGAGTGCGGCAGGAAGCACTGAACGGCCTTATGGAGGCTATCAAAACCCATGGATTGGCCGCCGTCTCAACCCAGATGGCACCTTCACTGTAGAAGAAGAGGAAGACCTCAATCCCGCTCTTGGTCAACCCGACTACTCCAGGATGCCACCACCGGCCTCCTACCTGCACTACCACCAGAGCCCATGCTCCTCGATCTCCGGGTCGGCCGGCTCCCCAACCGCACCACCTGGATCCACGCAGCTGACGGACGAGAGCCGAGTTCGCAATGCCTTAGCTGGGACAAAGTCAATACGAAATGCCTTCCCATGGTTGGGGATACCAGGAATGCCACAAAGAAATTGGTATCCCGCCTCGGTTTGGGACCAATCAATCCGGACTTTCGCAAAGAACGGTTTGGAATGCCACCATAGTTTGGTTCGGGGCAACGGTCAGAGCCCCTCCTCGAATGATGCTAGCTCACCTGCTCCTCACACAGCTTCCGCAAACCCATTTCTCACTCAGGGTTCAATGGGTTACCAAGCCCCCATCCCAGTTTCATCGAATCACCAGGACCACAAGATCCTCTCGGTTATGCATCCTCGCCACAACCAGCCATGCAATTCAACAACCAGGGGACAAAGCAACCCGCACTTAAGCCTACTTATGGGCCTCACTCCGGAAATCCAAGCCATCTCGGCTACCTCGAGATCCGCCTCCATCTTCTCTGCCGATTGGAAGCCAACAGCAAGTCGCTGGGTTCTATCCCTTTGCCCAAGCTCCTACCTACACTCCCCAGGGTAATTTGGGCCAAGGACAGGTTTTCACCTATGCTCCGAGATATGGTATTCCTTCCACCATTGCACCACCAACAGCTAGTCCTCTTCCTGGCTCAAATATCGGCTCAGGCATTCCCGCTCCACCTTTGGATCCCCAATTGGCTTGGTTTATGGAGCAACACAAGGAAATGAAAGCGCAGATCGCATAATTGACCGTCAAAAGGAACACTGCTCTTCGGCCTACAGATCCCGACTCAATTGTACCCCTGCCTCACAAGTTCGTGATGCCCAATCTCGAACTGTTTGATGGAAGTGCGTGCCCTAAAACTCACTTGGACACCTACACTTTGGCAATGAAAGCTAAGGGAAGCACAAACCAGCAGTTGGCTGACTACTTCAGTCTCTCTTTGAAGTCAGGGGCTTTGAAATGGTTTTTCCGATTGTAGCCTGAAGCTAGGGCTACTTGGGAATAGATTACCAGTACTTTCACAGATAAGTATAAAGCCAACTTGGAATGGGAAACAAATAGAGTTGACCTGCAGACAATGGTGCAGCGCCCTGATGAGAATATTGGGGATTTCTATAAAAGGTGGAACTTAAAGCTCAGTGAAATGGCCATTCCTCCCTCTGACGAAGAGCAGTTAGACATCTCTCAGTCATGTTTGAAGCCGCATTTGAGAGCTTCCTGTGATGATGTGTATCCGAAAATTTTCCCATTTTTGTGTTTGAAAAAATCAACGAAAACGGAGTCGCCACGCCATTTTAATTTTGAAGGGCCAAAACTTTGAAAAAAGCCCGAGATCAGAGATTTAGGTTCGGAGGTCATGTTACGCGTCGGGAAGGACGTTAGTGTGCACCCGACGCGCCTCGTAAAACGAGTCTTCCAAGCTGAAAATCATTTGTGTGTGTGTGTGTGTGTGTTTTGGCCAAAATAAGTTGAAACTCAGAAAAGTAAAAATTGGGATATCTTTTTAAGACTTTAAACTGATCCCATGATTTTTTGGAAGATTTTTGGGTTGAGATTTGGTACTCAAAAGACCTTTTGAAGTTGAGAGCCATTTCTGCCAGAATAAAAAAGGCAGTGGACCTTTGATTTTGAAAGGGATTCAAGGGTCTTAAAACTTCATAATCTGGATGAACTCAGAGAATGAAAGTTGTTCTAGACACCTTAAATAAAGTTTTTGCGAAGGAATTTTCCATTTTGGAGAAGATTTGAGGGGTCAAAACCTCCTGGAAACCTCAGATATGAGATCTGGATTCCCAGAAGCTGATGAACTAGCCTCTTAAAGAAAATTTGAAAAGAGGAGTTTTACTCACCCAAAAAATAAAATAAAAATATGTCTGGAAAGCTCTGGATGTTGGCTACAAAAAGTATTTTGTAGTCAACACCAAATTCCAATTTCATCTGTGTCCAAAAATTAAGACCATGGACTGGGGTCTGAGAAAATTGCTACTGGACAGCAACTTCTCAAGAAAGAAAATATGATTTTAAAGGGGGTTTTGCATCCATGCTTGTCCCCATTTCCCTAGGTTTTGGTTAGTGATCACTAGACATTTTATTGGTGAATCAACTATACCAAACCATCCTTGGGGTACATTAGGACTAAGCATTTCATTTGCTTGGGAAGGGGAATTTTATCCTTTGAAATCAAGATTTTATGCTTGAAAATGGTTTTTAGGGTTTTGAAAATGAGTTTTCTTTGCAAGAAAGTAAGAAAGCTTAAAAATAATGTTGATCTTTGTAGAAGATCATCCATGGAGATGGTCTTCCATGGTGATCTTCTTAGATCTAAAGCAAGAAGATGAAGGAACTACATTTTGTAGTTTGAAGATGCATGCATGGTTGAGATTTAGGGTTAGGAAGAGGAGGGTTTACCAATCTTCCTTGTGTTCTTGAGTGTTTGTCTTGAGTGTATGAGTGTTTAGGGCTTTAATATGAGAGCGAGTGGATGAGTATGAGTTGGGAAAGATTGGAGAGAAAAAGGTGACAATTCTTGAAGAATTCTCACTGTTTTCTCTCTATATTTCGCCAGAGGTTCGGTGCAAAATGTGTTCTTCCTCCTTATTTTTGTGACTGGAGGGCTCAATTTATAGCCCTCTGGAAATTGCAAAGATGTCCGCGCGGATGGATCCAGTCAGCGTGCACTGTTCATTAAATGCAGCTCCAGCTTTGGACAAGAAGAATATTTCTTTTCAAAATTCAAATTAACAGCCAGTTTTTGTGTTTCCAGCCATTGCCATTTTTGGTTTTCTTCTTTTGTTTTGCTTTTTGAGATTCTTTTTAAGGTTTAACCTTGAATAACAATGCCCATTTTACCCTCACTTTGTTAGAAAAGTTAGGATTGTTAGGAATTGTTAGAAATGTTATAACTTTCGTTAATTTTCTAACGAAAATTCTAACAAGCTCAAATTGGAGCACTTACAGTAGCCCCTCGGCGACGGCGCTTTCGAAGGAAGCGGGGTCGTCGATAAGAGTAAGGCTCCATATTTGGCAGGATGATCGAGTGATCGGGTGGCTGAACCTAGCGATAGGCTACCTACGTATCCCGAATGGGAATCAAGCCAGTCGTAGTTCGGGTCTTTGACCCTGGAGATGATGGCGTTTTAGGTGCCTCGAACCTGATGAGCGAGATCTACAGTCGTTTGCTGGAAAGAAACTCTGCTGGGGATAGGAGATGATCATTTTCGGTCTGATGGCTATCCGCTCTGCTGGGGATAGGAATGACCATTTTCAGTCTGATGGCTATCCGCTCTGCTGGGGATTTTTGTGATTTATCGTTTTTCTAGTGATAGCGTCTTAGGTGCCTCAAACCTTGATGATGGCGTTTTAGGTGCCTCGAACCTTGGAGATGGCGTTTTAGGTGCCTCAAATCTTGGAGATGGCGTTTTAGGTGCCTAGAACCTTGAAGATGGCGTTTTAGGTGCCTCGGACCTTGGAGATGGCGTTTTAGGTGCCTCGAACCTTGATGATGATGGCTTTTTAGGCGCCTCGGACCTTAATTTGAAATGGCCTTTCGGTGGACCTTGTCTGCTGCCGAAGGAGAGGGTGACCGTTTTGGTCGAGGGGCTGGACCTAATGATAGGCTACCTACGTATCCCTAGTGGGAATCAAGCCCTTTCGTAGTTCGAGTACTACTCGAGATTCCGTTGGCTTTTGGGATTCCGTTAACTTTGCTGGGGATTTCGTTAGCCTTTGCTGGGGAAAATCAGACGTATTCGTCTGGGAAATCGGTCTTACGTTTGACTACCGGGGGTGATTTTGATGAAAGATACGAGATCTCGTTATCTTTCTCGGGGCACTCGGTCTTACGTTTGACTGCCGGGGGTGATTTTGATGAAAGATACGGGATCTCGTTATCTTTCTCGGGGCACTCGGTCTTACGTTTGACTGCCGTTGGATGATTTTGATGAAAGATACGGGATCCGTTATCTTTCTCGGGGAAATCGGTCTTACGTTTTACCGCCGGGAAGATTTTGATGAAAGATACGAGATCCGTTATCTTTCTCAGGCACTCGGTCTTACGTTTGACTGCCGGGGATGATTTTGATGAAAGATACGGGATCCGTTATCTTTCTCGGGGCACTCGGTCTTACGTTTGACTGCCGGGGAGGATTTTGATGAAAGATACGGGATCCGTTATCTTTCTCAGGGCACTCGGTCTTACGTTTGATCGCCGGGGTGATTTTGATGAAAGATACGGGATCTCGTTATCTTTCTCGGGCACTCGGTCTTACGTTTGGCTAGGGGATGATTTTGATGAAAGATACGGAATCCGTTATCTTTCTCGGGGCACTCGGTCTTACGTTTTACTGCCGGGGAATGATTTTGATGAAAGATACGGGATCCGTTATCTTTCTCGGGGAGATCGGTCTTACGTTTGACTGCCGGGGATGATTTTGATGAAAGATACGGGATCCGTTATCTTTCTCGGGGCACTCGGTCTTACGTTTGACTGCCGGAGAATGATTTTGATGAAAGATACGGGATTCGTTATCTTTCTCAGGAGATCGGTCTTACGTTTGACTGCCGGGGGCAATTTTGATGAAAGATACGGGATCTCGTTATCTTTCTCAGGGCACTCGGTCTTACGTTTGACTGCCGGGGAAGATTTTGATGAAAGATACGGGATCTCGTTATCTTTCTCGGGGCACTCGGTCTTATGTTTGACTCAGGAGTAATTTTGATGAAAGATACGGGATCTCGTATCTTTCTCGGGGCACACTCGGTCTTACGTTTGACAGCGGGAAGGATTTTGATGAAAGATACGGGATCTCGTTATCTTTCTCGGGCGCTCGGTCTTACGTTTGGCTAGCAGGGAATGATTTTGATGAAAGGTACGGGATCCGTTATCTTTCTCGGGGCACCTTGGTCTTACGTTTGGCTCAGGGGTGATTTTGATGAAAGATACGGGATCCGTTATCTTTCTCTGGCACTACGGTCTTACGTTTTACTGCCGGGGAATGATTTTGATGAAAGATACGGGATCCGTTATCTTTCTCGGGGAGATCGGTCTTACGTTTGACTGCCGGGGATGATTTTGATGAAAGATACGGGATCTCGTTATCTTTCTCGGGGCACTCGGTCTTACGTTTGACTGCCGAGAGTAATTTTGATGAAAGATACGGGATCTCGTATCTTTCTCGGGGCACTCGGTCTTACGTTTGACTGCCGGGAAGGATTTTGATGAAAGATACGGGATCTCGTTATCTTTCTCGGGGCGCTCGGTCTTACGTTTGACTGCCGGGGGTAATTTTGATGAAAGATACGGGATCTCGTATCTTTCTCGGGGCACTCGGTCTTACGTTTGATCACGGGGTAATTTTGATGAAAGATACGGGATCTCGTTATCTTTCTCAGGGCACTCGGTCTTACGTTTGACTGCCGGGGAAGATTTTCTTGACAAGGGGCTGACTTTGGTTATCTTTGGTTGACTCTGTCAAGTTGGGGACTGAATTGCAGAGTCCTGAAATTTTAAGGGGCAAAAGGATCATTTTGACCCTTGCAATCCTATCCGCGCGGATAGGGTTTGAAAACCAGGGGTATTAATTAGGGCCAACGCCCTTTCTCTTCCCCATTCAGTTTTTTGAATTTTACGAGAGGAAAGAGAGAGAAAGTCGCAAATCCGCCATTTTTGGCCTTTGGAGCTCCGAAATCTTCCGATTTTCTTCGATTTTCGAGCAATGGAACACGGGGAAGGCGCTTTTCAAGGTCAAGGACGTGGCCCGGTAGCGGAGAGGCGATTGGAGCTCGTCCGAATGAGGAGGCATTACAATCTTTCGCAATCGGTTGAGGAGGAGTATTATCCTGATGCTTGGCAACATTGGGCTTCTGATCCGAGTCTCCGAACGGTATACTTCGAATCTTTTCATTCCCTTGTCGATTTCTTGCTTGAAATTTGAATTTTGGGTGATTTTTGAATTAATTTTTTTTTTGAAAATTCGAATGATTGATGTTCTTGGCTTTGAATCTTGATTTTGATGCTTTGCATGTTGTAATGAGTATATGAGTAACTCAAAATGTGCACTTTGCTTGGGAAAAAGAATTGGCATTTTTGCCACATTTTTTTTTTTCAATTCGAAAATTACATGTGAAAATTCGAAGAATTGTGATTTTTTTTTTTTTTGAAATTGAATATTGCATGTTGATGATGATGATGATTTTTTTTTGAAATTGAATTTTGATATTGATGAATGATGATGCAATGCATGCATTTTGTTTGGAAAGAATGGGCATTTTGCCAATATGAGATGTATGTATGTTTAGGATTTTTTTTTTTTTGAAAAGTGGGACGGATTTTTCCTCCCGTTGCATGTAAGATGGATGATATGCATGTATGCAAAATTTTTTTTTTTTGAGATGATGGATGGTATGCATGTTATTTTATGAAAATGGAACGGAGTTTTTACTTCCGTAGGAATGCACCTTTTTTTTTTTTTTGATGAATGCATTGGGACTTGCTGAAAACTGCTTTCTTTTATGGGGCTATGCTCATTGTATGCTGTTATGCTGTCGAAATTTCTTTTTTTTTTTAATGTAAATGCAAATGCAATCTTTTTGACATTTTCTCTTTTTTTTTTTTTTTTACAGTGGCGGAAATCGTTTTGTGACGGAGCAAATGAACAAAATGAAGACTCGAGGATCGGTGGAGTCCGTGATTGACTTGTGGGACCGGCTTCCGGATGCGGGCCGAGGAGCTTTGCCGAGTCCGAGATGCATTGTTGTCGAGACGGGGCTCGGGAGTTCGTCGAGTGCTTCGAGGACCGGTCAAGTTCCCTAAGAGCAAGGGCTTCGATGTTTTCTCGGCGCAAAGATCGGTGGGACGCGACCCACACCTTCCACTTCTTCCGGGGCGAGGCTACGGTTACGCCCTCCGATTACGCTCGCGATCACGGCCCGTCCTTTAATGGACGCAGCATTGAGTGGCGGGATGGCTACAGCCGATGCCGATCCGTGTGCTCTTCTCGGGATTTTCCCCTATTCCCAAAAAGGGGATGGGGATGGAGTATGCCGTGGTCTACGGGAAGATCGTGGAGACCATAGCGAGTTACGAGGCCGGGAGGAGAGGATAGGCGCCGATCGATTGCCGTGGCCTTCTTGTGGTTTGCCTTTTCGAGCACCCTCTTTGGGCATGCCGAGGGACGGCGGTCTTTGCCTTGCCGAGGTCCTTGGAGGACATGGAGACGGCCGGAGATGTCTCGTGGGGAGAGGCCTGGCCGGCAGAGCTTTATTTTGCTCTTGATAGGTACACCGAAGGTCATGAGCTCCTTGCATCGCTTTGAGTTTGCCCTGGAGGTATAAGCTCTCTTTTTGCTTTCCCTCTCCTTTTTTTTTTTGAGCACGCACTTTTCTTTTGCACCGGATTGATTGGATTTTTACCTTCGCAGTGTATGGGCGTTGGAGTTTTTCCACGTCACGGTGGCGGCACTCTGGCGGAGTACGTTGGGGCGTATCCGGCCATGCAGCCTGGGTCCAAGCATGCCCGGAGAAGATAAGCTCCAGGGGGCGTACGACTCGCACGCGGATTGCCTTCCTTTGACGGAGGCCGAGACAGATGAGGGGATGATATTCTTCCCCGGGATCGCTTTGAGGTAGCGCACTCGAAGGGCGCCGAGATCTCGGACAAGGCAATGGAGGATTTTGAGGGGTCCGACTGCGATGCCTATTATCTCGGGAGAGAGGGTGACGCGCCGCATGGCGTGAACTCGCCTTTGAGGACACCGGTGGAGCCTCCCGCCGATATGATGCACCCGAGCGATCGGTCCGTGACTGGGATGATTACCGAGCCGGCCAAGACTTCTCGGATTTCGTGGCGATTGAGCCATATGCGACATTCGTCTGAGGAGGCCGAGGATGCCTCAGTTTTGGATAGGGAGGGGCTTGGGATCCCGCGGTACCCTGGACGGATTTTTCCTATATCCAGGATGGGGTCCGATTGAGGGTGCAGATCCTCACCCCGAGCGGCTTCCACGAGCTTTCCGGCCTCGTCCGGTATGAAGGTATGGCTTTTTTTTACGTTTCATCATCTTTAGCTTTTTTTTTGACGCTGCTTTCGGAGGTGGTCGTCGAGAAGCCGACGAAGCAAGTGATTGGGGCCAAGAGATTCATCAGGAGGATGGTCGCTGGGGCTCCTCAGGCTAGAGCGAGGCGACCACGGCCGGCGCCCGTCGACGGGAGGCTTCCCTATTCGCTCGTAGACTTCTTCGAGACTCCTTTGTCTCCTCTCCTTGATCCCCGCGCGTGCCGCCTTCGGATCACGTCATTCTCGGGATCCACACGGGCAGTGGACACGTATGGCAAGCATGGCGGGTCGTCTTCGTACGTGCAGAGTCCGACGCCTTCACCTTCGGATACGATTTTTCGCGAGATCTCGGCTTGCCCTATCGTAGCGTGCCGGTTGGTCCCGACGAGCCTCTCTCTCGGGAGACGAGGACGATTCTCGAGCCCGAGATTTTCGTGGCTCCTGAGGAGGCGGGCCCGAGTCGCAAGAGGGGCCGGGGGGAGACATCGGGTGCTGGAGACTCCGATTGATTTTTTTTTTTTTTTGATTTGAGATTGAGATTTAGATTTGTACAGCTTGTGCACATTTTTTTTTTGATGTAATAATTTAGGATTTTATTTATGTTTGCTTTTTTTTTTTTATGCACACTCTTTTTTTTTGGAATGTAATAATTTAGGATTTTATTTTATGAATGCAATGCAATATGAATGCAGTGTTGCATGAGCCTTGGTTTTTTTTTTTTTTGCAAGGGTGTTTGGTATATGGACTGGTTTGGGGAGGTTTTTGCACAAGTTTCGAGCAACCGGGACGGAATATTCCTTTTTTGGCGTAGCAGCTTGACTGCGTGCATTTTTTTGGGAAAGCAATCCCATCCGCGCGGATGGGGACTCGCATCCGACATTGTTCTTTAATTTTGGTTCAGCACTGGTCTTGCTTTATTTCAAATTCAAATATCCTCTTCAACCTCCAAATTCAAACAAACCCATTTTCGGGGAGAAAGAGAGAAAAACCATGGAAATGGCCAAAAATTCTCCAAAATTGTCCAAAGAAAGGCAAATGTTGTTCTTTGAAAAGTTCAAGGAGTGGTGTAGGGAGATCATGCATGAGAGAAGATCATTCTTTGAAGAAAGGTACAAGATACGATGCTTGTGGTCTCTCAAAGAATTGGTTCCGGATTATGACCTCTTAAGAGCTTCTTCTTCGTTTTGGGATACTAGAAGGCATGTCTTTTGCCTTTCCTTCAACGAGATTGTTCCGACTGTCGAAGAATTTCGGGCCTTACTTGGAGGTCCGGAGGTGGAAGAGATAGCGGTTCCTTTGCCCGGAGGGGCTTCTTTTGCTGACAGATTGTGCGTCCTCCTTCATCTTTCCCTGGAGGAAGCGCAAGGTATGATCCGCGGTCCCGATCATTTCGATATTTCCGGTCTTCCCGATGCATTTAGGGGCCTAGGTTTGGTGGATGATGCCTATTGGGATGCCTTTGCACTTTGTATGTTTGGCACCCTGTTCATGGTCTATTCCTTCGGGATCTCGCCATCGGTCTCGCCGGATGTCGTCGTTCACCGTCGCCCGGCGTAGATGTCGTTCCTTTGATTCTGGGGGAGACTTTTCATGCTCTCGATGCATTAGCTACCGGACGGCGGTATATGCACGGGGGCAGCCCGTTTCTCTTGACCCCGTGGCCGATGGAGCGCTTGGGGGTTCTTCGGGAAACCTCGATATGATCGTGCCTCGGACTTTTGCCAGAGAGGTGTCGATGTAGATTTTGATGATCGTGGCTCGTGGGAGCGTTGGATGGCGGGTCGCCAGATCAAGATATCGATGGTCGGTGCCTCATTGGCGGGTGGAGACTCGCAGAGTGCTTCAGACGGGTCTCCCGTGGTCATGCTTCCGGGCTTTCTCACCCAGCTTCTACATTCCGGCTTTAGTCCCGAGACAAGCTTTGGCTTGGAGCAGTTCCTTCGAGGGTTTTGATGATATAGCCACCGTGGTGGTGGCTCCTGTTTCCATGGATGATCCCTCGGTGTTTCCATTTCTTTCCCGAGCATGGAGGTATGATGCCTTTCCTCCTCGGGTCATTCTCAGCGTCCGAGACCGGTGTTCTTGACCACTTGGTACTGGATTGGTATGAGAGGCATCCGGGAGAGACTCAGGTGGCTATTTTCACGGCGTGAGGCCATTGTGGGTGCGGAGGTCCCGATCAAGCTTCGAGAGGAGGAGGGCCGAGGCGAGGGCCAACCCTCATGACAGAGCGGAGACGCCGTGGACCGATTATGAGGCTTACGTCAAGAGACAGGAGAGGAGGGCTCCTATGCTACCGCCTAGGTTACAGGAGATGAGGGATGACGCTAGGGCTACTAAGGCCCCGACAGAGGCCGGTTTGATAGACCCCGTCCCTATACCGTAGCTTGGTAGGAGGAATACCGACATTTTTCCTGCTTCGTAAGAGAAAGACTCGGAGGGGGAAGAAGAAGGGAGAGGCCAAGACGAGTGGCTTGGAGTGACTCCGAGATTTCCGAGTATCCCTTTTCTTGTCATGGCATACACATTAGTTTGATTATGTATCTTAGTTTCTTTTAGCAAAGTTGCCGCTTGTAGGAATGAATCGGGCTTAGACTCATCAAAGAGCTTTTAACTTGTAATGAATATTTGAATTGCTTTAGAGTTTTTCGAGACGCTTTCATGGTCTCGATCAATTGTATTGATGCCAAAGTATGGCTTTTATTTGTGCTTTTAGACCGAACCGTTTCCGCCGCCTACGTTCCCTCATTTTGAGGAGCTCAGTCTTCGTAGTTCAACCCGGTGAACTCTTTTTTTTCTTTTTTTTTTTGTGTTTTTTTTTTTTTTTTTTTTGGTGCAACCCTCGTTTTTTACCTAGGCCGCCCTTTTCGGGTTTCTAACCTAGTTGGGTATTACTCTTTTAGCACTCTTTTTTTTGTTTTTTTGTTTTTTTGTTTTTTTTTTTGTTTTTTTTTTTGTTTTTTTTTTTTTACGCGTAGTATCTCGCGCAGCCTTGTCACCATTCACCGGGTGTACAAAGGGATTCCCGTCGAGGTCTCGCAAGTTGCATGGCTCCTCCGGAGAAGATCTTCCGGACGACATATGGCCCGACCCATACAGCTCCCATTTGCCGAGAGGGTTGATACGGACCGGGGCTTTTCTTAGAACGAGATCACCTTTCGGATCTCCCGATGCTTTACTTTCTTGTCGAAGGCTCTGGCCATTCTTCCTTGGTAGGCCCGGATGTGTTCCATGGCCTTCAATGGGCGTTCGTCTAGTAGGGCCAATTCATCATGGCGACTCGGGAGCCATTCGACCTCGTTGATCCGGCTTTCCAAAGAAGATACCTGAGCGAGGGGATTTCCACTCGATTGGGAGTACGGCTTCCATTCCGTATGTGAGGGCAAAAGGTGTTTCCCGCTGCCGTTCGACCGATGTTCCGTAGCCCCGCAGTGCCAAGTGTAACTTCTCGGGCCAATCTCTCGCCTTGGACACCATTTTCCGGATGATATTTTCCAGAGTCTTGTTTGCCGCCTCGACGGCTCCGTTGGTTTGGGGCCCGTAGGGAGATGACTTGTGACGGGTTATTCGGAATTCCGCTGCCAGCTTTTTCACATTCCCTTCGAAGTGGGATCCATTATCTCGAGATGATTTCGGCCGGCAACCCGTATCCGCACATGATGTTTTCTTTGATGAAGAGGGCAACTTTCTTTGAATTGAGGATTTTGTAGGACTTTGCAGAGCATCCTTTCCGATTCCTTCAAGAAATCGCCAATCAAGCGTCTTTAGGCTCTTCCGCAGCTCCCAAATTCACACTCGTCAAAATCTCTTCGGCCTTGGGCTCGATTTTCCTCTTCCTGACAACCCGCTTAAAGATTTTTTTTTTGTTGTTTGATTTTTTTGTTTAATGTGTCTCGCTTTCTTTATCTAATGAATTATTATTAAAATTTTTTTTAATTAATTCATCATTAGTTAAAGTGGCAATCAAGGGATACTTAAAGATTCGTCATTTCATTGAAAACGAAAGGGAATACAGCGCTTGCTGCGTACTCGTAGTCTTCAGCGTAAGGCCATCTGGACGACCCTAGAGACTCGATCTTAACAGAGAGATCGGGAGGACTTGTCCTAGATTGACACAAAGGGACGGGGACCAATCCAAGCTTGGTGATCATTTCCTCCTTGGTCGCGGACGGCCCGAGAGAGTTTCCCAATTCTTTAGCGGCATCGCCGTTGGTGGCCTCATGACTCGAACTGTGGCCGTTTTTGTTTTCCTTTCAATTGCCGCTTATCATCTCTTGACCGAGCCGAGATCAATCGTGTCCGGCACTGACTTCTTCTTCGAACAATTGCCGCATAACTGCACCATCCCAATCATCTCGAGGGAAATTCCGTGGCCTTAGCTTTTGGCACCGTCGTTCGAATTCGTGTTTCGGATCTTCCCGGGCAAAAGAGGAATAGTGGTTGTGAGCTTCGAACCTGTTCCACTGTGTCGCACGCTCCGAAGGTATACTCACTCTTCATGTAGCCCTGTATCTTGGGTAGGTCCAGAACATTCTACGGACCGGGTTAGCCTTGGTTCCTCTAAACTTGTTGAGGTTATCCCCGTAGCTTTAGCCATCCCGCCGTAGGAGTGGGCTCGTGGATGTTTCCCGGTTGTGTGGGACCCTTTACAAAGTAGTCACCCAAATTAGGACCGAAGGGGAGAGATTTAGGGTTGTCGGCCGGGACCTTTCCCGTGGCAGCCTTCAAATCTTTTTCCCTTTGCAAAGGTCCACCGGGAGGCCTCATATCCTGTGCCGTGGCGAGTATTCCGTCCTTTCACTTCGATGAGTTTGTGAGTTCCTTGTTGGTGCTTCCCTGCACCGAGGCCAGTAGATAGCTCATTTTTCTCATCATTTTCAAGACCGGCGGGATTTTATCCCGAGTGACCGTCGATCTATGTTGCACACTTGGGCCTTGGGAGGCTCGACCGTGAAGCCCGTTAGCATGTGACCTTCCTCGTCATGTTTGATTTCCGTAATAGGTATTCCGCCCGTATCCGTGCCTTCTAAAGTGACTAAATCTCCGTAAATGGTCGTCGATCCCCATTCGAGACGAATTTCACACACCGGTGGAGGCTTGAGGCGACCCCTTTGACTTGGTGCAGCCAAGGTCTTCACAGCAGGCATTGAAAGTAATCGGGATGTCGATAACCCGGAATTCCACAGTATCAATTTCTCGTCCAAACCAGAGGTCTAAAGTGGCGACTCCGAGGACTGCTTCGGGATGTTGAGTCGTAAGCTTTGACCGTGAGAGAAGAAGGCTTCAAGTCTCGTAGTCTTGATATCAAGCAAGCTCATGATCTTTGCCGGAAGAATGTTCATTCCTGGACCCATTATCAACCAGGACCCGAGGGAGGCGTCGTTCATCCACTGGACTCGCGATGAAGAGAGGCTCATTATGATCACCCCAAATTGAGGGAGGTCGAGATCTCGTGAAAGTGATTATGTTCCCGTAGTGGATGTTTCCAATCACCGTACTCACATCATCGGGAGTAGCATCAATAGGCACGAGAGCGCGAGCCAGCTTTCTTCCAAATTTTCCACCCATGGGGATAGGACGAGGTGAGTAGAGACCAGAGGGAAATGTTGGCCCGTGTTTGCTTCAACCGGGTGAGCACGGGATCCTCTTTTTCGTGGTCCGGAGTTTCACTGCCTTAGCATAGGGGCGGCGATCTTCTTTTCGGTGCTTGATCTCGTGGCCTTCTTATCTCGCCTTGGGATTTCCTTGGAAAATCTCGCCCCAGCGGGTCACCGTATTAACTTCCTCATCTGGCCGTCTCTTGACCGGATTTCTTCAATGCCGCTAGGGTCAATGGGGAGCCCTTTGGCTATTGGCCACCGGACCCGACGGAGTCTAGTGACAAGTGAGGGGCCGAGCCGTACCGGCTCCTTCCCCGGGCGGCCCTTATAACCGCTTCCCAAGTCACAAAGCTGGGTTTGGGGTTGTGTTGTTGCCCCCTCGGATGGCCCACGAGCTAGGGCGTCCTCCGATTCACTCTCATGGCCGGCCTTGCTCATAGTTATCATGCAACAAGAGTCGCTATTGTCGGGACTCGGCTGCTTTTCGATTTCATCCCCGTGATAGTGCAGCCATTCTCGATTCCCTTCGTAATACTCGTAGTTGGAGATGATTATAGCGTTCGCGTGGGAGGCGCATCCGGTATCATGCCGCTTTCTAGGACTTCTCTCGAAAGCCGACATACATTCGGGGAAGGTGACCTCTTCTTGGGTAACCCCGACAAGGAGTGTTACTTTGTTTCGGGGTGGATTTGATCTAACCATGGTTATCTTTTCATTTGGGCGGATGGGAGTTAATTTTCCTCTTTCGATCGTATCTTCGACTATCGCCCGGATCGGACACCCGAAAACCCTTTCCCCAAAGCATGGTAGGCAGTGTTGAATTCTAAGACATCCACGTGCTCGCATCCATGAAACTTCATGGCCTTCATGTCCTCGGTCTCATATTCGTCTTCCGAAGTTTCTTCGTCGTCCGCTTGCCGATAACCAACCATTGTGCCCGGCTCCCATGGGCTCATTTCCTGGCATGATTGTTCCGCATTGTTTCCGGATCGGGGGCCTCGGTTGACTCTTCACTCTCGTCATCATCATCATCATCGCTGTCATCGGAATCTTCTTCCCATACTACCGGGATTTCGGCCGAGAGGGAACGTCGATCAAACCCGTTGGGGGAATATGGGTGCGTGCAACCGCAAAAATTGTCATATGTTCCCATTCCTAAGTGGTAATTGTGACTCAGCCTTCTCCTCCCGTAAATTGTGGGGGAAGAGTGAGAGGGGTGGCACGTATTTGACACTGTGTAGGATATAGAAGGAATCCTCCTCTTCCGATTCTTCACTGTTCTCGGATCATATTCGGGCTCTCCCAAAGCCAATTTGCAGAAGTGTACTAGCTCCGCACGCTCTTCGGCCTCTTTGCCGATAAGCCCCAAGACAGCGCCCGCCGGAAGCTTTCTTGTTCGATTCTTCTCGATTGTTCTAACCATCTTGTGTAAATGGTTCTCTCATGTTCGAGCGGAATGTACCCCAGCTTCTTCGGTATCGGTTTTCCCTTTATCTCGAGAAATAGCGGGCCTCGTATTCTTGCAAGGAGTCTCCGACATGAGACCAAGATGGGTTGATTCGCTCGATATCCTCGAGGCCGAGGGGAATCCGAATCTCGTGGATCCTCGACGAGATTGGCCACGGGTATTTGGGGACCTTCATCGCATCTTCCCCGGGCGTGTGAAGATTCTCCGCATTCAATCATATTCACTCGATTATGGTTCCGTGGCAGCGGATTTTTGATTGTGCTGGGCCCCTTCGGGGCCTTCCAACTTTCCTTGCTCTATTAGCCCCCGAATTGCCTTTTTCAGAGTAAAGCAAACTGCCGGGCCGATGTCCGTGAGCTTGATGAAAAGCACAATACTTTGTAGTATCCACGGGAGCATTCGGATTTCGGGTTGGAAATTTTCCAAAGGCCGCAAAGAAGCCTTCTTTCACCGCCCCCTAAAGATGTCATTCAGGGCATTCCAAAGTTTTCGAGATTTATGACCCGCGGTTTGGGCTCGGGCCGGTTTCCCGGGAGCAAAAGGAGTCGTGTTATTGCATTCCCGTCCCGCATAGTTAATCATCTCTTTGCCTTTAGCAGAGCAGGGGCGGTGTTTGCGTGGAGGAGCCCGATATCCGTAGTGTGTGCAAAGAATGGCTGTCGATTGTAGGCCTTTTCAAACTTAGCCGCAGAGTTAACCATGGCCCGTAAGTCCGAGTATGGGAAGTGACCGAGGGAGGCTCTCGATGTGGTTTCAAGCATGACCGGAAGATGTCCAGCTTGTTCCTCTTCGGAAGGAGGGACGGCCATTTCACCGAGTTTCGCATTCCACCGCTTGTAGAAGTCCCCAACATTCTCATCAGATCGCCGCACCGTTGTTTGTAGGTCAACCCTATTTGTTTCCCATTCCAAGTTGGCCTTATATTTTTCTCGTGAAGGCATTGGTAATCTGGTCCCATGTAGCCCCGGCTTCGTGTTTCAAACGGAAGAACCACTTTAAGGCACCGGACTTCAAGGATAGACTAAAATAGTCACCCAACCGCCGATTGGTACATCCTTCGGCTTTCATTGCCAAGGTATACGTGTCCAAATGGGTTTTCGGACATGCGGTCCCATCAAAGAGATCCAGATTTGGCATCACGAATTTGTGGGGCAGAGGAACAATGGAGTCCGGCCCGTAGGCCGGAAGGCGTACTTCTGCGCCGCCCGCCGATCCGCGCTTTCATTTCCTTGTGTTGTTCCATGAACCGTGCCGATGAGGGTCTTGTGGCGGAACCATGGCATTCAAGTAGTGGCCGAGCTAGAGAGAGGAGCTACCACCGGAGGCAGATCGGTGGAGGGAATGGCCGATCCGGGACGTAGGTGAAAACCCGTCCCGGGCCGAGTTACCCCGGGAGCATGAGTAGGAGCCTCGAGCAAAAGGGTAGAACCTTGCGGCTTGCCGTTGATTTTCAACCGGCAAAGTAGGTGGGGCAGCCCCGATGTAGCCGGATAACTTGGATTTCCAGAGTGGGGCCCGTAAGTAGGCTTGAGTGCGGGCCGCCGTCCCGATTGTTGAATTGCATGGCCGCTTGTGGTGAAGGTGTGTAACCCGGGGTACTGCGGTCCCGGTGATTCGGATGACACCGGATGGAGGCTTGGTAACCCATAGAAGTCTCGAGTGAGGAATGGATTTGTGTGAGGAGCACCGAACTAGTACTCGTTCCGAGGAGGGGCTCCCGATCGTGGCCCGTAACCAAGTTGCGGCGGCATTCCGAACCGTGGCCGTTGCCGTGAGGGTCCGGATTGATCGGTTCCGAACCGAGGAGGGATCCCGATTAGCCGTGGCATTCCGAGATAGCCCCAACCATGAGAAGACATTCCGTATCGATTTTGCCCCCACCGATTTCAGGCCGCTCTGCCGCATGGATCCGGTGGTCTCGTGGTCGGGGAGCCGGCCGACCCGAAAATCGAGGAGCATGGGTTCTCGTAATGGCACCATAGGAGGTGGGTGGCGGCATCCCGGTGTAATCGTGGCGACCGAGAGTGGGGTTGCATCCTCGTCTTCTTCCACGGTGAAGGTGCCATCCGGATTGAGGCCGGCGGCCGCACCGTGACTCTTAATAGCCTCCATAAGGCCGTTTAGCCGTGCTTCCCGTCGTAACCTCATCTCGTTCTCGCTAACCGATTCCACCGTTGCCTGTCCGAGGGGTCCCGGAGGCGGAGTGACGTTATCCCCATCATTACCGGCCGATGCGTACATTCTCAAACCCGAGTCGGAACAAATGGCGAAGCCGACGACGCGCTGACTCTTCCTAACCGATCAAACGGTGACCCTGCCCGAAACCAAGCTTTGTGCGGAGTCATGGGGAAAGGACATGAAGGTTCGATGTCCGGGAATGGAAGGAGGGTAGGTGTTTGGGCTTTTGGCTCATGCAACATGCGATTATTTGTTCACGTTTACTTAAAACATGTTTTATTAACCTAATCGGTTGGAAAAGATTGCTCTTCTTTTTCGCAAACTACTCGATTCCTGGATCATGGGCCCCGTCACTACGTCTATAAGCCCCTCGTATTCCACCCGTATTTCGACCTCCCAGGGTGGATGCCCGGCGAGGGTCCTATAGGGCAAGCGGGTCCCACCGACCGAAAGAAAAACGATCCTAAAAGTCCGGCGGGTAATCGAGTCTTAACGAGCATTCGATGTAAATTACGGACAAAGCCGACGTCGAAAGTCAAGATCATGTCCGAGGGCTCGACAAAAAGTCGGCATGATTTGACCGATAAGCGTCCACGATTGATCTTGACTTGTCGTCGCTAAGCCGTAATTAGGCATGGAATAGTCATTAATCCTTGATGACTCAAAGTGTCAATGCCGGGAGCCGTGTATAATTTGTGCCGCCGAGCCGAAGTCAAGGCGCCGGTCAATATCTTGGTCAAAGTCCGCGGCGGAAAACCGGCGTAACTTCGACCGATTAGGGACCCGAAAGATATTGAGTCGGTATGCCGACAAAGGCTTGAAAGGAAAGGTCTATACACGGACAGGGCATGACACTGCACTGGACTAAAAACCAACCGGGTCTCGAACAAAGTGTGTCACGGACAAGTGCATGGTCGACACGAGGCTCCATGGGATGTCTGGGTAGTCCCGTGCTCATCCGAGAGGCGTAATAAGACCAAACGGACCGCGACAAGGATTTCCCGGTTAAGGACGTAGTGTGCAAGTGTACGGTCACGTGCGCGTAGTGTGCAAGCAAGCCTATATTCTTTTCCGAGTAAAATAGAAATTTTTTTATGTGTCTTAAAAATATGATGCATGATTTATTTATTTTTTTTTGAGAATTTTCTTCTTCTTTTTTTTTTGAAAATCTTTTTTTTTTTTAATTTTTTTTTTGAAATTTTTAATGAGCACATAAGCACGAAAATTCCGACGCTTAGGGACATTATTCCGACAATCAAAATTTTGACTTTCTCCGAGGCGGCCAACACAACATGAAACCTGTGCAAAAATCAACACACACACAAAAATGATTTTCAAAGCCGGACGGAAGCTTGACCCTCAAAAGCTTTTTTTTTTTGAAAACGGTGATACCGGTACGTGGGATTGTTAGACCACAATTTATCCCCGACTCGTGTTAGGAGGCGATAACGGGAAATTTAGTGGTTTCCACCAATATACCAAATACCATTTTTTTTTAAAAAAGCTTAGTCCCCAGCGGAGTCGCCACTGTGATGATGTGTATCCGAAAATTTTCCCATTTTTGTGTTTGAAAAAATCAACGAAAACGGAGTCGCCACGCCATTTTAATTTTGAAGGGCCAAAACTTTGAAAAAAGCCCGAGATCAGAGATTTAGGTTCGGAGGTCATGTTACGCGTCGGGAAGGACGTTAGTGTGCACCCGACGCGCCTCGTAAAACGAGTCTTCCAAGCTGAAAATCATTTGTGTGTGTGTGTAGGTGTGTGTTTTGGCCAAAATAAGTTGAAACTCAGAAAAGTAAAAATTGGGATATCTTTTAAGACTTTAAACTGATCCCATGATTTTTTGGAAGATTTTTGGGTTGAGATTTGGTACTCAAAAGACCTTTTGAAGTTGAGAGCCATTTCTGCCAGAATGAAAAAGGCAGTGGACCTTTGATTTTGAAAGGGATTCAAGGGTCTTAAAACTTCATAATCTGGATAAACTCAGAGAATGAAAGTTGTTCTAGACACCTTAAATAAAGTTTGTGCGAAGGAATTTTCCATTTTGGAGAAGATTTGAGGGGTCAAAACCTTCTGGAAACCTCAGATATGAGATCTGGATTCCCAGAAGCTGATGAACTAGCCTCTGAAAGAAAATTTGAAAAGAGGAGTTTTACTCACCCAAAAAATAAAATAAAAATATGTCTGGAAAGCTCTGGATGTTGGCTACAAAAAGTATTTTGTAGTCAAACACCAAATTCCAAGTTCATCTGTGTCCAAAAATTAAGACCATGGACTGGGGTCTGAGAAAATTGCTACTGGACAGCAACTTCTCAAGAAAGAAAATATGATTTTAAAGGGGGTTTTGCATCCATGCTTGTCCCCATTTCCCTAGGTTTTGGTTAGTGATCACTAGACATTTTAGTGGTGAATCAACTATACCAAACCATCCTTGGGGTACATTAGGACTAAGCATTTCATTTGCTTGGGAAGGGGAATTTTATCCTTTGAAATCAAGATTTTATGCTTGAAAATGGTTTTTAGGGTTTTGAAAATGAGTTTTCTTTGCAAGAAAGTAAGAAAGCTTAAAAATAATGTTGATCTTTGTAGAAGATCATCCATGGAGATGGTCTTCCATGGTGATCTTCTTAGATCTAAAGCAAGAAGATGAAGGAACTACATTTTGTAGTTTGAAGATGCATGCATGGTTGAGATTTAGGGTAGGAAGAGGAGGGTTTACCAATCTTCCTTGTGTTCTTGAGTGTTTGGCTTGAGTGTATGAGTGTTTAGGGCTTTAATATGAGAGTGAGTGGATGAGTATGAGTTGGGAAAGATTGGAGAGAAAAAGGTGACAATTCTTGAAGAATTCTCACTGTTTTCTCTCTATATTTCGCCAGAGGTTCGGTGCAAAATGTGTTCTTCCTCCTTATTTTTGTGACTGGAGGGCTCAATTTATAGCCCTCTGGAAATTGCAAAGATGTCCGCGCGGATGGATCCAATCGGCAATCGTTCATTAAATGCGGCTCCACTTTGGACAAGAAGAATATTTCTTTTCAAAATTCAAATTAACCAGCTTTTTGTGTTTCCACCATTGCCATTTTTGGTTTTCTTCTTTTGTTTTGCTTTTTGAGATTCTTTTTAAGGTTTAACCTTAAATAACAATGCCCATTTTACCCTCACTTTGTTAGAAAAGTTAGGATTGTTAGGAATTGTTAGAAATGTTATAACTTTCGTTAATTTTCTAACGAAAATTCTAACAAGCTCAAATTGGAGCACTTACACTTCCCCTACGCTGACTTACGTGCAATGGTTAATTCCGGGGCTAAGTTCGAAAAGGCTTACAATCAGCAGCCGACTGCTGCACCTGCTTACAAATACCGGGTTTCTTCCACCTCCAACACAGCTCCTGCCCAACCAAAAGGTAAAGAAGTGATTAGCTATGCGGGACAGGACTGTAACAATGCCACTTCCTTTGTTCCCAAGAAACCTGATGCATCCAGATCCCGGCTCCAAGACTTGAGAAACTTTGGGATGCCTTTGAGTGATATCTTCAGAGGTTTGGTGAGAGAAGGTTTGCTCCGGCCTTTGGAAAATTATCAGCCTAGAAACCCCAATGCTCCTTTGGATACCTCCAAGCATTGTGCCTTTCATCAGTACCATGGGCACCTGATAGATGATTGCGTCCCCCTGAAAAAGGCAATCCAAAGTTTGATTGAACAAGGGAGGTTAGAGGTTCCTGAAGGGCCCAATACTATCAGTAACCCATTCCCTAGAAACAACAACCCGAATGTCAACATGATTGAGTTTGGTGATTCAAGACTTGTGGGGATAATGGAGTTTGACTCGTCCCTTTGCGAGGTCAATGAACCAGTCATCACAGGAAATGAAAATGGTTGGATTGAGGAAGAAGCTGACAAAGAAGTCCGGATGGGAAGACCTGCGATAGCTCCCGTCTCCAGCGTCGAAGAATAGATGCATGGTCCAACAGCAAAGAGCGGCTAGACTAGGGGCTACCTATCTCTAAAATAGTCTTTTAGTCAACCTTCGTAGGTCCTAGTATTTTTCTTTCACCTAAGTCCATCTTGGACACTTGTCGGTTTTGTCCACCTCGAATATTGTGGAAAGATAGCTTAACTATCATTTAAAATTTATATATATATAAGTCTTTCTTCTTTTCTTGCTAGACTCGAGACATCACTTGCACACCCACGTTACACTTAATTGAAATGGTTTTATCCTAGATAAACACTTGTGCTGCTCAACCACTAACTCTTTGAAATAATTAATATTTAAATTAATCGGAGTGAGAAAATCAATTGATATCTTTTCCAAATTGGGGCTTACCAACTCCCCATCTTGCATCTCTGTGATGTACCCGATTTTTTTTGAAATCAAACGGAGTCGCCACGCCATTTTAATTTTGAGGGCCAAAACTTTGAAAAATGCCCGAGATCAGAAATTTGGGTTCGGAGGTCACGTTACGTGTCGGGAAGGACGTTAGTGTGCACCCGGCGCGCCTCGAAAAACGAGTCTTCCAAACATTTGAAATCCTTTTGTTGTGTGTGTGTGTGTGTGTTTTGACCAAAATGAGTTGAAACTAAGAAAAACAAAAATGGGGAACTCTTTATAAGACTTTGAACAATCCCCAAGATTTTTGGTATGATTTTTGGATTGAGTCTTGGCACTCAAAAGATTTTTGGATTTGAAAAGCAATTCTGCCAGAATGAAAGAAGGCAGTTGACCCTTGACTTTGAAATGGACTCAAAGGCTTCAAAACCTCAGAATCTGGGGAAAGTACGAGAATAAAAGTTGCTTAAAACACCCTAAATAGGGTTTCTGGAAAGGAAATTTCCATTTTTGAAGTAATTTGAGGGGTCAAATCCTTCTGGAAATCTCAGATGTGAAATCTGGATTTCCAGAAGCTGATGAACTGGCCTCTAAAAGAAAAATTGAAAAAAGGATTTTTACTCACTAAAAAAATAAAATAAAAATATGTCTGGAAAGCTCTGGATGTTGGCTACAAAAAGTATTTTGTAGTCAACACCCAATTCCAAGTTTTACTGGGTCCAAAAAATAGGAAAAATGGACTGAGGTCTCAGAACAATGCTACTGGACAGCAAGATGTTCTTGAGGGAAAATGTGATTTTAAAGGGGGATTTGCATCTATGCTTCACCCCATTTTCATCCCTAGGTTTTGGTTAGTAATCACTTGACTTTTTGTTAAGTGGTTAATCATATTCCAAGTCATTCTTGGGGAATTTATGGGGTTTAAACATGTCCTTTGCAAAGGGAAAGGGGATATTTTGTAAAGATGAATTTAAAGAGAAAATCAACTAAGAGATTTAAAATGTGGACCATTTGAGATGGTCATTCATGAAGATGAACTTCAAGATGACCATCTTGGGTCAAAACTTAAGTTAAACTAGACATCAAGTAGATCCAAGTAAGAAGAACAAGATGATCAAGAAGTTAAAAGAGAATTTTAGGGTTTTGAGAAGGAGGGCTTTACCAATGGTGACACCCTATCTTCCTAGGCTTGGAATTTGACTTGAGGAGTATCAAGATTTGGTGTTTGACTTGAGGAGTATCAAGATTTGGTGCTTGGATTTGTGTTTGAGTTTGATTTGAGGCTTGAATGTGCTTAGGGTTTGATGATAGAGTTGGTCGAAAGAAAGCAGTAGATAACACTTAAGTCCTCTATGTTTTCTCTCTAATCCTCCTCTTTGGTGGTGATTTAAGCTTGAGGCTTGTGTGTGTTTAAGGATGATTTGAGAGTGTTTGGAGTGGGATTGGGAAATATTCAAGAGAAAATGGTGGCAATCTAAGGATTCCCACCTGTTTTCTCTCTATATTTCGCCGTAGTTTCGTTCTTTGTGATCCCATTGTGTTGTGTAAACTGAGAGAGGAGGGTTCAATTTATAGAACACTTTGTGAGAAACAATCATATCCGCGCGGATAGGGTCTGTTGGCGTGCCTTTGTTCATCCGCTACGGTGTAGGCCGTTGGACGGGAGGAATAATCTTTTTAAAATTCAAACTGATTGCTGTTTTTCAACTTTCTTAATTCGGATTTTTTCCATTTCTTTTGCTTTTTAGGATTCCTTTCCTTGTTTATCTTTAAATGGCAATGCCCACTTTACCCTTGCTTTGTTAGAAAGGTTAGGGTTTGTTAGAAATGTTAGAAATTGTTAAAACTTTCGTTAATTTTCTAACGAAAATACTAACAAACTCAAATTGGAGCACTTACACTATGTCATCCTCATGCATCTTAATCTGGTGGTACCCTGAGTAAGCGTCGAGGAAGCTGAGGTTGAGTGGCCAGCAATGGAATCGACTAGCTTGTCGATTCTAGGAAGAGGATAAATTGTCCTTAGGGCAAGCAAGGTTGAGAGTGGTGAAGTCGACACACATCCGCCATTTGCCATTTGATTTCTTCACCATGACCACGTTGGCCAACCACGTTGTATGAGTGGCCTCCTTGATTATCCCTGCACTCAAAAGTTTTTGTACCTCAGTTTTTATAGCCTCTTCCTTGTCGCGAGCAAAACTTCTCAACTTTTGGGATCTAGGTTTTATGGTCGGATTGACTTCAAGTCGTTGAACGGCGACCTTTTCCTTGATTCCCCTCATGTCTTCTACTCTCCATGCGAAGACATCATTGCTCCCTTTGAGTAACTCAATGATTTCCAGCCTTTCTTCAGCTGACAGTTGTTTCCCAATCTGAATTTTTTGGTCGGGGTAGGAAGAGTTGGTGATGATTGACTCAAGCTCGTCCACAACTTCTAACTCTGGTCCATCTCTGAACTGTAGAGTTTCCACTATGATTTCCCTGACCTTTTGTCTTTCCTCTGCTCCCAAATGTGGAGCTTCCTCAGCTATCATGTCATCCAACTTGTCTGCAACCTCGCTGGTGGTGGTGGCCCCCGAGTTATTGTCGATCTGAAGGCATAGGTTGCCTATGAGGACTTGATCGACCATAACTACATCTGGATCGACCTTTGTGGTTTCAGAGTGACGTGTCGACTCAATCATGACCTCGTCATTTGAGCGATAGGTCGACTCTTCCACATTGGTGATTGTTGACAGTCGAGTAGTTTTGGTGACCGACTGGGACAGCTTCAAGTAACCATCTGCAGTCTCGATTTCTAACTCCCTCTTCTTTCTTTCCCGGAGAACATGGTCCAGGTATGCTCGAGTGTGCCTTGTACGCGGCCTACTCCCGGCAGTGTGGGGAACTTGACTCGTGATGAGGATCGATGCCGCCCATTCCAAGAGCGACACTGTCCAGAGTATACCAAGTATGGCGGCGTAGTCACTGTTTACATCAATCACAATAAATTGTACCTTTGACGACCTTTAAGGAGTCTTTGGCCCAGGTCGACGTCGAGCTCTATCTGGCCTTTAGCATCGACTCGATGGTTGGTGAAGCCCTCCAACTTTGCCATCATATCTTTCCAAGCTGCTCGTCATTAAGACCCGTCTCCTTGAAAGTCTTGTAGAGACAAAATATCTTTGCGGGCCCGTGTCGACTAAGAGTCTGCTCGTCGTACATCCGTCTATGAGACCTGGGATGACGAGAACTTGCTCCCTAGCCGCCATATTAGTTGCCAACTCATGGGGGTAGAAGGTGATCGTTTCATCTCTGACATTTCTCCTTGGAGGAACGTGTGGGGCTTTACTGAGTTGAAAGATCTTGTGCTTGATAGCAGTGTTACTTGCTTGCTCTGTAATGACCCCCAAGTTCAGTCTGGGTTGCCTCGGTCCTTGTTGTCCACCGGCTGGCTGCTCGCCTCCACCAGCTTGAGGTCTTTTCACATATGCGTCGAGTCTTCCCTGCTCGACCATTCTTTGGATAATACGCTTCAAGCCTAAACAATCCTCCGTGAGATGACCCGTGTCTTTGTGGTAATCACAGTACTTGCTGTTGTCCCTTCTGAACTTGTTGCCTGGGTTCATTGGGGCAGGTGGAGCCAACTCGACGGCATTCATGATTTATGTTTGACTCACCGTAAGGGGAGTGAAAGCCTCAGGTACCTTCTCTGTGGCCCTAGTCCTGTTTTTTCCATTCTTATTATTTCCTCCATTCTTGTTGGGGTCCTTCTTATCATCAGCGACCTCAGTATTGGGACTCTTACCATTCTTCTTTTCTTTCCTTTCCTCAACAAGAGCGACATTATACACCTTCTCAAACAACTCCTGTCGAGTTGTTCTTGTCTGGCTTGTGAGTTCATAATCCATGTCTGCGAGGAAATACCGTTTCGGAAGCAATTGATGACTTCCTATCGGTGAGGTCCTCCTCTATCTTATCAACCATTTCCTTGAACTTGGTGAAGTAGCTCATCGAAGCTTTCATTTTTGGCTGTGCCAAGTTGTTCATGCTCGGTGACGATCACTTTCCGAAGGCTCGGCAATGATCGAGAAGCGATCTAGGAACTTTGTCTGAAGCATGTCCAGTGGTGATGCTACCGGGCAAACCATTGAACAAAGTTAAAGCTGCCCCAGATGAGTGTGCTTAGGAGAGCTTTGCACATATTGTCGTCCTCATTGGCGACAAAACACATTGTGGCTTCCGGATGTGCTATATGACTCTTTGCATTGGTCGACCCGAATACTTCCGGAGGCAACACAGAAACTAGGAGGAGGTCGACTATCTACGATTTCCTTGGAGGTCGAAGCGCAAAGAATTCGTTCGACCTTTCCAATCTCCTTTCTTCTCCTCCTCCCATTGTTCGAACTTCTTTTCATCAACAACCACTCTCTAGCGTCGGGCTGTCCTCTCCAGCAGGGAACTGACATTCGACCTTTGACCTTCGCTTACGGGAGAGTTACTGCCGCCTCTCCTCCTGTCTATCGTGAGAATGAGCCCTCTCGATCGGGCGGAGATCTTTGCCTGTCATTCCTTTGTGGCGACCTGCTTTATCATCTCTGTAGGCGACTGCGCCTATTACCCCCAGTGGCGACTGCGCCTCTCGTCTACGATGGCGACCTACGCCCATTCCTGTCCCTATGGGATCCTGATCTTTGTGTCAGGAGTGCGGGGAACCGCGTCGGCTTCTATTAGCCTCTAAATGCGTCCTCAAATCCGATTGACTTCTGCTCCTATTCTGGTGAGGCTAGCCACTTAAGTCATTACTCGAAACATGGACGGGCGATTGAGGTCGAACACCATTCTTTGATCAACATTTGACCCATACACCCTCATTGGGCCTAACACCATCATGCCATCTGTTTGAGGTTTGAGAGGGAGCCGCCTCACGATCTTACATTCTATACCGGTCCTCTATTGCCAATAGCTGCTTCGCCAAAATCAGGGCTCGCTCCAATAGCATTTCCTTCTGCTTTCCCAATGGGTTGGATGAGGACACTGCTATATTTCCAACATTCCCCGAAGCGGTTGGACGCTTAGAAGGAGGTGGAGCCTGTCTCCTCCATGTGTCTTTTCCCCTTTCGTATGGCTCTCATCATGCACAGCCAGTAGAGCGTGTTGCTCTACCGTAGGGCGATTTGGTGGGGGTCAGAGGCAGGATTGCATTTTCATTAGTGTTGAGATTTCAGGCGTTCATATTGTTGTTATTGTTCACTTCTTCGAACTCTTAAGAAGCGTCTGCGATATGCCCGTCTGGAGTCGCCCATTGTTGTAGGTTGATGAGATCTTCGAGCAAGCTAAGCGCGATTCCGGCAATGGAACCAACAGCGCGTCTTTGCCAGAAATTGTGCTTATCGGTAATCACTCCACGTGGCGGGACCAATCACCGGGCTTCTTGACCTGAAATCGAGAACCCTCGCGGGATGTGTGTCTCGAAACGAGCCTCGGGCATGAGAGTAAGAAATCGGTGTATATAGCTCAAAATGTATTGAATAATGAATTCCGATAACAAAATGGCAGTTACCTTTGCACCGTTGGTATTGATGATGTATTTATAGGTGATGGTTGTTGTATTTTTGGTGGAGCGATATGTGCTCCGAGATTCTAGCGGCATTACTTGTCATGAATCAAAAGCTTGATCAGGATTTGTAGGAAAGATCAGTTATGGAAAAGATTGACCATGTATGTCTATCTTAGCTAGCTCGAAGCTTAAGTGATTAGGTCGAGGTCGCCGCTTGAAGAAGGGTCGACTGGCGACGGGTAGAGTATGGATCGTACCCGTATTAGAGTCTGGATTGTAAGGTCGGACTAAGTCAAGTCGGGACCTAATAGGTCGGACGTTGGACTTAGTCGACTGATATTTGGTATGGGCTTTGGGCCTTGCATTGATTGGACATCGCCTTGATACGTTAGGCCCGATGGTTGCCTTTAGGATTGGGCTTTGCTTACTTGGCCCAACTCGACACTTTTGGTATGTTCAATAATAATAATAATAATAATAATAATAATAATAATAATAACACTATACTCTAAAATTTTAATATTTATTAGCCTCTTTGTCCTTGAATAATGTCAATATTTGTTTCAATTTTTTTAAATCTAAAATAAGGCTTATTTTCTTTATAAAATATATGATTATTTAAATTTATACTTCATCAAGTTGGTTATATGGTTATCAAAGAGTATTAAAGAAAATAGAAAAATTAATACTCCCTCCGTCTCGCTCGAAAGGGCAATTTTACCTCCTAGCACGGAAATTAAGAAATGAATAAGGAAAGTGATGTAAGAAAGAGAAAAAGGTTAAATGTTGTGAGTATGGAAAATTAAATAGGAGAGAGAATGAATGGGAGGAATAGTTAGGAGAGAGAATGTTGTGAGTGTAAAAGTAAAGTAGGAGAGAGAATGAGTGGGATAGGAAGAGTATAAAAATAATAAAAACTTTCCTTTTTGGAATTGTGCCCTTTTAAATGGGACGCCCAAAAAGGAAATTTGTGCCCTTTCGGGCGGGACGGAGAGAGTATTCATTTTGTGACTGGGTGAGTATCAAATATTAATTTCTTAAAGCATAAAATTATTTGAATTCATTCTTTATTAAATTGATTATATGGTTATTTCTCCAAAAGCTATGATAATTATTTTGTGAAGTAAATTAAAAGCCATTAACATGTTAGGAAGAGTTAATTTATAATTATGAGTTTATTTACTTTATATAGAGGCTTAGTGAGCATAAAACAATTCAGAAATTATTTTTTTTGGTATTATATGAGATTTTGTTGTGATTTAATTTATTTAACGAGAGATAAAATAACTATCTATTCTAAAGTGGGGGTAACGTAGTCAATTTATTGCAAAAATGGTGGCCATATTGAGACGAATTCAAATATTAAAGGGGACAATGAGACTTATCCGAATTTCATGGGTAAACAGTGAAATTAATCCGAGGAAAAACAAGATTACGCAATGAGTTGCCTATTTAATTTATTTTTTTACCACAATATTTACTTAATTAACGTGAGCATGTGCTCAGTTGACTAATCCTATGCTGCCCATATACAAACCCAATCCTCATATGATTGGAACAACCAAAGTATGATTATATGTGTATGGGAGGGAGGTCATTAGACCCCCTTAATATTTGAAAAATGTCATTTTGGTTCTCTAAATAATCTTGACCTCCTTACATTGAGAGAGAGAGAGAGAGAGAGAGAGAGAGAGAGAGAGAGAGAGAGAGCTTTAAAGTCAATGGCCAAGTACAAATGCTAAACAAAAAAAAAAAAAAAAAAATGCAAGGTATTGGCATGTAGGGAATAATTGAAAAAGTGGGTGTTAGGCACGTAATTAAAAACAAGGGAGGCCAAAACCCCAACACAAAGATTAGAGAGAGATCTCAAATGATTTAGGTTTCAAGGCAAAGAAAGGAATTACTTTCATGTCATGCCTTCCTCTCCTTAGGCATTGGCCTTCCACTACCATCCCATCTCTATATTTTAGCACAAATCCATTAAATACAATCATCATTTTTTTTAAGTCTTCACTTGCTACTAAATCATCATCTCTTTTTCCATAATATATACTTTAAAGTATCATAAAATGAAATTTATACTAAAATGTTATGAAATAAAATGGATTATAGTTGGTGTCGTAGAAAGTTACTCCCTCCTTCCCTATTGAGTTTCCAAATTTTGCTTTGAGAGATATTTACAAAAAAAAAAAGGTAGAATTTAACAATGTTTAGTAACGGGTGAATGATCAAAATATGCAACTTAATTTTACGATTTTTACTATCAATGCAATATACTATCTAGTAACATATTAATGTAATATGCTTTATCAATGTCAAATAATGTAATTTACTTACTATTTTCATTCAATTTACTTTATAATTTTGGGTCAAATAAAATATTAAATTATACTCCTCCGTTTCGATCGAAAAGTCGCAAATTTTCTTTGATGTATTTAAAATGACACTTTCCCAAAAGGAAAGTTTTTATTACTATTTCACCCACTCATTCTCTCCTACTTTACTTTTACACTCACAACATTCTCATTCCTAACTATTCCTCCCACTCATTCTCTCTCCTATTTAATTTTTCATACTCATAACATTTCACTTTTTCTTCACAATCACTTTCCTTAATTTACGTGCGAGCTGGCTGCTTTGCCTTTTTTGGGCGGAAGGAGGGAGTATTAGTTATAACAAAAAAATTAGAAAGCACATGTATTATTGTATTAAGAGACGAAAATATATACTCCCTCCGTCTGCACTAATTTTTAACTTTTAAAAAGCCCCATTTAACTTTTCCCAAAAAGCGAAACCTTAAATTCATTATTCTCTCTCCTACTTTACTTTTACACTCACAACATTCTCTTTCTAACTGCACCTCATCACTCATTCTCTCTCCTATTTAATTTTTCATACTCACAACATTTAAACTTTTTCTCTTTTCTACGTCACTTTCCTTAATTTGCGTTCCCTCTCCATTTTTTGCCTTATGGGCCGGAACGGAGGGAGTATTTATTTATTTTTGTCAACAAGTCTGACAGCAGTGAAGAGAAGAGTGACCTTCTACTACAGCTACTGGAGACCTAGTATTTTATACTCCACGAGTCATCCAAGTGTGTGTGTGTGTGTGTGTGTGTGTGTGTGTGTGTGTGAGAGAGAGAGAGAAGAGAGTAGCTTCTGAGAGCAACCCACACAACAACCAGCTTCAAATAAACTAAGAACACCTGTACAATTTTTAAATCTCTTTTAAGATGACAGATAATCTTGGCTGTGTTGGCTATGTGGCTTCTAATCAAGAATAAAATGGATGGCGAACGGTATAAATCGTATATAAGTATATAACTATGGTTATAAAAGGGGCAAAATTCAGTGTATTAAGCTCAATCGAAAATATATACAAGTTTTAAATGCAATGTATGGAATGGGCTTCACTAGTTATGATCGTCATTCTCTCCTTGTTATAAGACACCATGTCGGCCTAGACATAGGAAAATACTCTTATTACTAGTATGACCATAGAACTAAAGTTATGTCGATCAAGACACACGGTTAAGTCGATCAATTCATGTATACAATAGCAAAGCTACAATTGTGACAAAAGGAATGGGGTTCCGTATCCTTGGTCATTCTCTTGCCCGACATAACGCTATGTCGGCTAGCACACTATGTCGAGGAACTTCCTCCTCGGCATACGTACAAGAAGTACTCTTCTAATTCTATTACAACAAGGACATTATGAAATTAGGATGTGAGTAAGATTTAACTCCTTATCTCTCCTAACTTCCTATCCAAAGAAGGATACTATCTCCTACACCTATAAATACAAGAAATAAATCTCATAGCACGCGGGGTCTTAGCCTGATGGTTAGAGTTCATGGCTTCCAACTTGGAGGTCATGGGTTCGATTCCCCCACCAGTGGTTAGAGGGAATGACATTGCCCTCCCTAGCATAGCTAGGCGCCTCCAGCGTGAAGTGCATGCGTAGCCGGTCGGGCGAAATGTGTCGATTCCTCTTTTTAAAAAGAAAAAAAAAAAAAAAAAAAAAAAAAGAAATAAATCTCATAATTCAGGTAACACATCTTTTGACTCTAAACTATTTTCAGTTGATTTGCTCTCATATATACAAATACTTACTCTCACATTGGATAGCCTTCGCCGGTGTAGCCCCGACTTAGTTTACGTATTTGTTTATCTTTTTCAGGCAATTCAAGCATCCAATATATATCTGAACCACTGAATTTGGGGTCAGTTCCAATGTTTTTGGCATCATCGCTTGGTTCTATTGGTTTTAAAACGATCGTATTATCTTTTGAATAGCCGAAAATTTTGTTTTGTTCCGTCAAATCTAATGGAAGACGGACACACCGCTAGCATAACATCGGATCCGTATAATCGTCCTATGGAGGAAATTCATGGCAACGTCTGAGCAAAGAATTCCGCAGCCAATGGTGGATTTCCGCCTCCTCCGCATTTTAATGACGGGCCGCCACCACCACTTTCTACTGGGTATGAACCTACGATCTAGTGGGGTGCCCGCGGTGGAAATTCCCTAGTCCCTAACCTGCCGACGACGGCGGGGACGGCCAACAAACCATCCAAAGTGCGAAACGCGACCCAAGCGGGGCGCAAGCTCATCTCTCCCATCGGGCCGATCGTAGAACTCTCCTGCACCGTCAGATGGACACTCTTCACGCATTTACGAAACATAGAACGCCTTGCTAGAGTTAGATCCAGATCATTCTTTTGATGAATTTATTCGACCTACAAGGACTGGAATTTCCCGTGGGGGAAAGTCGTGTTGATAGGCGTGGTAGTCATAGAAATAGAAAAAATCTTCCCCCGAGCCAAAATCCCCCACATCGCGACGTTATTGGTAGATGCAAGCAGTTCCCCGTCCAGGACGTCCATCCAAGTAATAGGGCTCCTGGACACGGGAATGCCCGTCAAGGAGGAGACTTAAGGGACCAATTGAATAATCAAAGGGAACAAGAGGTCAA
This sequence comes from Adenophora triphylla var. japonica, assembly GCA_022495995.1. Taxonomy (NCBI): domain Eukaryota; kingdom Viridiplantae; phylum Streptophyta; class Magnoliopsida; order Asterales; family Campanulaceae; genus Adenophora; species Adenophora triphylla. The sequence continues at coordinate 24,823 of JAFEMH010005462.1, read as the reverse complement.
TTCGGCTAATCTGAGAACCAGACTCAACCATGCAATGCAAAGGACTCCTCCCCATTGAGATCCCTCTCCTCAGCCTAAGAGCCCTCCTCGACCTAGGATCCCTCCTCGGCACAAGAGTTGTAACGACCCTAACCCTAGGCACTAATTTAAATATCATATTGTGTGCTTTTAATATTATTGTTAATATTATGTGTCCATTTTTATATACTGATTTCATATGTTAGGATACTTGATAGTAAAATAAATTAATGTTCTAGGAAAAATATATAAATAGCAAATAAATAAATAATGGGAGGAGGATAAATTGGGTAGATAAATAATTAGAATGATGTGTCTAATTATAATGTGAAAGCCTTAGTTGAGGGGGGGCCATTCCCTTCTCCCTAATTCCCTCAAATAATGCCTCAATAGTCAACTCCCACCTTACCTCCCCATACCCTCTCTTACTACTCCCACACTCTTCCCTCCTTCATCATTTCTCTTACTTCTTCTCTTCTCTTCACTTTCCATGGAAGCTTGGTGAAAGCCTCCCATTCCAAGAGTTCATACCAAGTTCATTCCTCAACCATTTCCAAATCCAAGTGTCCTTTTGTGAGTGGTTCATCTCAAGGAGTTGATCAAGCCTAGAAAATCTTCATTTCATCTTGTATTGGCTCAAGTGAGTTGTTATGATTTCCCTTCTTATAAATGTTCATAATCTCTTTGATATTGTTCTTGTTCATGTGATATTTGTTCATGCTTGGGAAACCTTATAGAAGTTGTATGATTAGAGAATGAAGTAGAAGGAAGTAAATGTTCATGTAAGATGATTTAGAGGAAATGAAATGGGTGGGAAATTTAGGAATAAATAATCTAAGGTTACCTTATCTTGGGTTTACATGATTTAGGATGCATTTTGTCAAGATGAGAAATCCCTCTTGGTGTTCTTGATTTTAGGGTAGAGAAAAAAAGGCAAGGAATTGGAGCTAAAGGAAAAAGGGTTGAAAATAAGAAGTGCTGGCTCGGCACTTGGGCGGTCGCCCAAGGGGCATGAGCGGCCGCCCATGTGTCCAGAAAAGGGTATGTTTTGGAAAATCCTCTTGGGCGGTCGCCCAAGAGGCACTGTGCGGTCGCCCAAGAGGGCAGAAGCTTAGGATCCTTTTGAAATCCACTTGGGCGGTCGCCCAAGTGGTAAGGGCGGTCGCCCAAGACCCCAGAATCCTGATTTTAAATCTAAACCAGAAATTGTTTAGCAATCTTGTTTGATCCTTTATAGATTGTGACTCCCACTTAGTAAATTGAGCTTGAACCTTCATAGAGGCCTTGTCTTATTGTATAATGAATCTAGTAGGATGGATTGATGAGATTTCCTTGCCTTACATTGAGTTCATATACATTGTTTATATTATGCATAGTGTGTTGAATAAATGTTGCACTATGATATTGGTTGGACATGAGTATATTTTACCATGTTGATATATTGTTATCCCTCTTTGTGGATTTTATTCAAGTATCTATTATGTGCTTGATAATGTGTGAGTCAGCTGACATTTGGGGGTATAACATAATACTAGCCAATTAGGAAAGTGTGACTACAATGTGATCGGATTATGTTATATATCTGTCCGCCCCTCCCGCGGCCACAGGATGGGGTATAGCATCCGTATTGAGCCAAAAGCCTTACGGCGAGTTGCTAATGTCTTATTTGGTTCCCCGAAAAACGGGTCTTATAAGACGTGAGTATTGCTTAAGCGGCTCATTTGTAAGATTGGAGTATTATTATACCCAATGTTGTACGACTACTGTTCAGACGGGAAAAGGTAAACCAAGGTAATGGAATGTGTTTATAGCTTTCCCAATGTGTTAAGTGCGACTTGCTATGTGTTGCATTTATCTGGCATATTGCTGCATTCATAATAGCTTGCTGAGATTTATTCTTACCCCTCTCCCTTTAATGTTTTTAGATCCCGAGACAGGCGGACCGGCCCAGTAAGGACGGAAAGGAGTTTGGCAGTGAGCTTTTGGGTATTGTCGGGGTACGTTAGGTTGGCGTAGAAAGTATATTTTGCTATAATTCCTTTTGGGAGTTTGTAATTATTAAACTTAAACTTTCTACGTTGAAACCATAATCTTTTGTAACTTCAAAAATACTTTAAGTATTTTCAAAGTTGGTCCACTCTTCCTCCGATGTGGAGAGTAGTGGAATTGTTTTGAAATGGAAATGTTATTGATGTTGATGTTTGAAGTGTAATTCAAAGTTTTAAAAGTTTAGTATATTTGGGTTAGTTTGAGGACGCTCCAACTCGGGACACGTGTAGGTTCCGGGTCGGGGTCCTCACAGTTGGTATCAAAGCTCGGTTATAGTTCTCGGGTAGAGTCTAGCTGAGTGAGAGTGTGTGATAACTGACGTCGAGTGTTTAATGCAGGAGTTTGTACTAATGGCGGGTAATGATGGAGATCAAGATCGGGCTTTGGGTAATGTTGGTAATCCGAATGCAGAGATGATGGATATGTTCCGAGTATTTCTTCAGAATATGGCAGCTCAGAATCAAGGTAGGGGACAACAACAACCAGAAGGTAGGCAAGGGCACCATGGGTTAGAGAAGTTTGTGAAGATGTCTCCTCCTAGCTTCAACGGAGATCCGGATCCGGTGAAGGCGGAGAGATGGCTTGAAGCGATGAACAAGATTTTCTTAGCTATGGAGAGTTCGGATGCGGAAAAGGTGAGATGTGCCGTATTCTGTTAGAGGGACCCGCGAGCACCGGGGTGGCAGGTGGTAAAGGATGGTTGGGACCGGGATTTGACACCGCAAACTTGGGAGAATTTCACACGTAAGTTTCGGGATCATTTCGTGCCAATGGTTACTAGAGACAAGAAGGAAGTTGAAGTTTCAAATCGGAGCAAGGTTCCATGACTATAGCCGCAAAGATTCAACAAAGTTTACTGAGTTGGCCCGATATTGTCCTCACTTGGTACCGGATGAAGAGAGACGTATCTGGTGTTTGCGAAGGGTTTAAGGGTGGAGTTCCGGCGGCCTGACTACATGACTTCGCCAACTTCCAAGCGGCGGTGAACATGGCGTATCGGATTGAGAATGACATAGAGGAGCATCGTGGTAAAAATGAAGGTGGGAACGAGAAATGATTCCAAGGTCAAGGTTCGGGACAGTAATGCAGAGGGCAACCAAGGACTTTCACTTCGGGAGCACATCGAGGAGGAAATGTAGCGGCTCCGGCAAATCGTTCGACTTCCGGTCAGTTTGGGGCAACGTGTGGTTATTGCAAGAGGCAAGGGCATTCGGAGGATAAGTGTTGGAGCAAACAAGGCAAGTGTTTAGAGTGTGGTTCGACAAGTCATTTCCGGAGGAATTGTCCTAAGTGGCAGAGTAAGCAAGCTTCGGGTAGTGGTCAAGGGGGACAAGGTAGTGGTGTAAAAAGGGATGTTGACGGGAAACCCAAGGATAGAGTCCAAGGTCGAGTGTTTGCTTTGGGTCGAGGAGAGGTCGATCCTAATGCCGTCATTAGAGGTATAGTTCCCTGTCTCGGGAGTTAAGGCCCGCATTCTTATAGATCCCGGGTCTTCCCATTCATTTGTGGCATCTCATTTTGCATTCTCATTGCACATTTTGCCTGAATCTATGCCTTATGTGTTGGAGGTCTCTACTCCTATGGGAGAGTGCCTTGCATCTTCTTTGATATATCGTGGTTGTGATGTGACTATATGTGGGCATGTATTGCCGGTGGATTTGGTCGAGTTACCAATCCGTGATTTTGATGTGATCCTTGGGATGGATTGGTTGAGTCGTTGTCATGCTTTGGTAGACTCGTCGTAGAAAACGAGTCTCATTTGCTATGCCCGATGTGCCTACATTTATATTTGATGCCGATAAATCTATGTTCTGGTTTACATGTTATTTCGCCTTAAAAGCTAGAAAGATGCTATCTAAGGGGTGTGCAAGGGTTACTTAGCTTATGTGGTAGATTCCAATAAGAAGTCTCTCGAGTTAGCTCATGTTCCGGTTGTGAATGAGTTTAGTGATGTGTTTTCTAGTGAGTACTCTATGCCTCAGGACGTGAGGTAGAGTTTTGTATTGACTTAGTACCCAGACCGCCCCTATCTCTAAAGCACCCTATAGAATGGCTCCGGCCGAGTTAAAAGAGTTGAAGGTCCAATTGCAAGAATTGCTAGACCGGGGTTTTATACGCCCAAGTGTGTCTCCATGGGGAGCACCGGTTCTATTTGTTAGGAAGAAGGATGGTACCTTACGATTATGTATAGACTATCGTTTGTTGAACCAAGCCACCATAAAGAATAAGTATCCTCTTCCGCACATAGATGATTTATTTGACCAACTCCAAGGTTCCGTTATCTACTCAAAGCTTGATTTGAGAAGCGGATACCATCGCCTGAAGATTAGACCGGATGATATTGCTAAAACAAATTTTTCGAACTAGATATGGTCACTATGAGTTTGTTGTGATGCCTTTTGGGTTGACTAATGCTCCAGCCGTGTTTATGGATATGATGAACCGTGTTTTCAAGCCTTATCTTGATAGTTTTGTGGTGGTCTTCATTGATGATATCCTTGTTTATTCTAAGTCCCGGGAAGAGCATGAGAATCATTTGAGGATTGTATTGTCCGTTCTTCGTGAGAAGCAGTTGTTCGCCAAGTTCAGCAAGTGTGAGTTTTGGCTTGAGCGGGTTTCTTTCTTGGGGCATGTTGTGTCGAGTTCGGGAATTTCTGTGGACCCTTCGAAAATTGAAGCCGTGGTTAATTGGAAGCAACCTTCGACTGTGACCGAGGTCCGTAGTTTTCTTGGTTTGGCGGGGTATTATAGAAGGTTCATTGAGGGGTTTTCTCGGATTTCTACTCCGTTGACTAGGTTGACTCGGAAAGATGTATCGTTTGTATGGGATTCCAAGTGTGAAGAAAGTTTTAATGAATTGAAGAAGAGGTTGACGACGGCTCCTGTTCTTACCCTTCCGGATGGTTATGAGAATTTTGTAATCTATAGTGATGCCTCGAAGGCGGGTTTGGGATGTGTCCTCATGCAAAATGGGAAGGTTATTGCGTATGCCTCTAGGAAGTTATCACCGGCGGAACAGAATTACCCTACTCATGATATGGAATTGGCGGCGATTGTATTTGCGCTGCATAAGTGGAAACACTACCTTTATGGGGCGAAGTTTGAGATTTTCACTGATCATAAGAGTTTGAAATACTTATTTACCCAAAAGGAGTTGAACAACCGACAAAGGAGATGGCTTGAGTTTTTGAAGGATTTTGATTGTATAATTTCTTATCATCCGGGGAAGGCCAATGTAGTGGCGGATGCGATTAGCCGAAAGGCGTATGTGACAGCTTTGAGTTCTTGAGAATTGAAGAGTGAGGTAATCATTGCGAATGTTCGAGCCGTTCCGACATTGTATGGAGATTTGAAGGAAGCTCAACAAGGTGATCCGGAGTTGAAGAAAATTTTTGATCAAGTGCAAGAGGGGAAAGCCGGGGAATTTGCTTTGAATAGAGATGGAATTTTAACCTTCCAAGGGAGAATTTGCGTTCCTTCATCGCCGAAAATCAAGAAGCGTGTTTTAGAGGATGGCCATAAGTCCAAGTTTGCGATTCATCCGGGTAGTACCAAAATGTATCAAGATTTGAAGCGTGGGTATTGGTGGAATGGTATGAAGAGGGAATTGCGGATTATGTTTCTAAGTGTTTGACTTGTCAATGTATTAAGGCGTAACATCGTAGACCGGCGGGACTACTTCAACCATTGGATATTCCGGAATGGAAATGGGAAGGGATCTCGATGGATTTTGTTTCAGGTTTACCTCTCACCGCGAAGAAGATGGATGCTATATGGGTTATTGTGGATCGGTTGACGAAGTAGGCTCATTTTCTTCCGGTATCAACCAAGTTTTCGTTAGAAAAGTTAGCTCAGTTGTACATGAAAGAGATTGTGAGACTTCACGGGGTTCCGGTTAGTATTGTGTCTGACAGAGATCCGAGGTTTACATCTAGATTTTGGAGAGCATTGCATGAAGCCTTGGGTTCTAAATTGTGTTTCAGTACGGCGTTTCATCCTCAAACCGACGGTCAGTCCGAGAGAACTATTCGTACACTCGAGGATATGTTAAGGGCTTGGTGATGGATTTCCAATTGTCTTGGGAGGATCATCTACCTTTAGTGGAGTTTGCCTACAACAACAGCTTATCGCCTAGTATTGAGATGGCTCCGTATGAAGCGTTATATGGTAGGAAGTGTCGATCTCCGATGTGTTGGGACGAGGTTGGTGAAGCGAGACTTTGGGGCCCGGATTTGGTTCGAGATTCTACGGAGAAGATCAAGGTGATTCGGGATAGATAGAAGACGGCTCAGAGTAGACAGAAAAGCTACGCCGACAATAGACGACGGGATTTATCTTTTCAGGTAGGTGACTTTGTGTTCTTGAAGGTCTCTCCGAGGACGGGAATCAAGAGGTTTGGTAACAAGGGTAAATTGGCTCCGAGGTTCGTTGGTCCGTTTGAGATTCTAGAGAAGATTGGGGATTTAGCCTACCGGTTGGCATTACCTCCGTCTCTTTCCTTACTCCATGATGTTTTCCATGTCTCGATGTTGAGGAAGTATTGTCATGATCCTTCCCACATCTTGAGTTCTCCCCCCGATGATGTCCAAGCGGACATGTCTTATGTTGAGGAACCCTTGAGAGTCCTAGAGTTCCAAGTTAAGGAGTTGAGGTCTAAGAGTATTCCTATAGTGAAGGTCCTTTGGAAGAACCACACCGTTGAGGAAGCGACGTGGGAGCTAGAGTCGGAGATGAGAGCGAAATACCCGTGGTTGTTTGAGAATCCAAGTAAGTTTTCTTTTAAAATTCGGGACGAATTTTCTTTAAGGGGGAGTGAGTGTAACGACCCTAACCCTAGGCACTAATTTAAATATCATATTGTGTGCTTTTAATATTATTGTTAATATTATGTGTCCATTTTTATATACTGATTTCATATGTTAGGATACTTGATAGTAAAATAAATTAATGTTCTAGGAAAAATATATAAATAGCAAATAAATAAATAATGGGAGGAGGATAAATTGGGTAGATAAATAATTAGAATGATGTGTCTAATTATAATGTGAAAGCCTTAGTTGAGGGGGGGCCATTCCCTTCTCCCTAATTCCCTCAAATAATGCCTCAATAGTCAACTCCCACCTTACCTCCCCATACCCTCTCTTACTACTCCCACACTCTTCCCCCCTCCTTCATCATTTCTCTTACTTCTTTCTCTTCTCTTCACTTTCCATGGAAGCTTGGTGAAAGCCTCCCATTCCAAGAGTTCATACCAAGTTCATTCCTCAACCATTTCCAAATCCAAGTGTCCTTTTGTGAGTGGTTCATCTCAAGGAGTTGATCAAGCCTAGAAAAGCTTCATTTCATCTTGTATTGGCTCAAGTGAGTTGTTATGATTTCCCTTCTTATAAATGTTCATAATCTCTTTGATATTGTTCTTGTTCATGTGATATTTGTTCATGCTTGGGAAACCTTATAGAAGTTGTATGATTAGAGAATGAAGTAGAAGGAAGTAAATGTTCATGTAAGATGATTTAGAGGAAATGAAATGGGTGGGAAATTTAGGAATAAATAATCTAAGATTACCTTATCTTGGGTTTACATGATTTAGGATGCATTTTGTCAAGATGAGAAATCCCTCTTGGTGTTCTTGATTTTAGGGTAGAGAAAAAAAGGCAAGGAATTGGAGCTAAAGGAAAAAGGGTTGAAAATAAGAAGTGCTGGCTGGGCACTTGGGCGGTCGCCCAAGGGGCATGAGCGGCCGCCCATGTGTCCAGAAAAGGGTATGTTTTGGAAAATCCTCTTGGGCGGTCGCCCAAGAGGCACTGTGCGGTCGCCCAAGAGGGCAGAAGCTTAGGATCCTTTTGAAATCCACTTGGGCGGTCGCCCAAGTGGTAAGGGCGGTCGCCCAAGACCCCAGAATCCTGATTTTAAATCTAAACCAGAAATTATTTAGCAATCTTGTTTGATCCTTTATAGATTGTGACTCCCACTTAGTAAATTGAGCTTGAACCTTCATAGAGGCCTTGTCTTATTGTATAATGAATCTAGTAGGATGGATTGATGAGATTTCCTTGCCTTACATTGAGTTCATATACATTGTTTATATTATGCATAGTGTGTTGAATAAATGTTGCACTATGATATTGGTTGGACATGAGTATATTTTACCATGTTGATATATTGTTATCCCTCTTTGTGGATTTTATTCAAGTATCTATTATGTGCTTGATAATGTGTGAGTCAGCTGACATTTGGGGGTATAACATAATACGGTCAATTAGGAAAGTGTGACCTAATGTGATCGGATTATGTTATATCTGTGGCCGTCCCCTCCTGTGGCCACAGGATGGGGTATAGCATCTGTATTGAGCCAAAAGCCTTACAGAGTTGCTACTGTCTTATTTGGTTCCCTGAAAAACGGGTCTTATAAGACGTGAGTATTGCTTAAGCAGCTCACTGTAAGATTGGAGTATTATTATACCCAATGTTGTACGACTACTGTTCAGACGGAAAAAGGTAAACCAAGGTAATGGAATGTGTTTATAGCTTTTCCAATGTGTTAAGTGCGACTTGCTATGTGTTGCATTTATCTGGCATATTGCTGCATTCATAATAGCTTGTTGAGATTTATTCTCACCCCTCTCCCTTTAATGTTTTTAGATCCCGAGACAGGCGGACCGGCCCAGTAAGGACGGAAAGGAGTTTGGCAGTGAGCTTTTGGGTATTGTCGGGATACGTTAGGTTGGCGTAGAAAGTATATTTTGCTATAATTCCTTTTGGGAGTTTGTAATTATTAAACTTAAACTTTCTACGTTGAAACCATAATCTTTTGTAACTAAAACAGTTTAAGTATTTTCAAAGTTGATCCACTCTTCCTCCGATGTGGAGAGTAGTGGAATTGTTTTGAAATGGAAATGTTATTGATGTTGATGTTTGAAGTGTAATTCAAAGTTTTAAAAGTTTAGTATATTTGGGTTAGTTTGAGGACGCTCCAACTCGGGACACGTGTAGGTTCCGGGTCGGGGTCCTCACAAGAGTCCTCCTTGTCGTAGAAGTGCTCCCCATCCAGAGATAACTCCCAGGAGGAACAGAACCCCTCCTCGTTATTCAAGGCCATTGAATGGCAGAGCGCCATATGGGCATGGAGATAATCATATTAATCGCCAGCAACATGAGAAAAGTAGGGTGAACGGGCACAGAGAAAAGGAAAGAACCCATCGCAGTTCCCACTGTAGTACAGGAATGGATCAAAGGGAACTTTTCCTCTTGAAAAAGAGAATTGATGAAACGGAAATAGGAAAGAAGGATGTCGAGGACGAGGATACTGGTGCCACTCGTCCCTTCTCACAACGAATTATTGATCAACCTCCTAATCTGGCTCTTAAGATCCCAAACTTTGTGAAGTACGGAGGAACCACCAATGCACGAGATCATGTGCAAAGCTTTGAATCCACCATGGCACTCCTCACCAAGGCATATGACATACTCTACAAGGCTTTCGCCAGCACTTTCTCCGGACACTTATCATGGTTCCGTAAGCAGAAAAAAGGGGAGCATAGATAGTTGGAAAGTTATGATGAGGAGATTCCTAGATCATTTTGCAACTGTTGGGAAGCGAAAAAAGAGACTGACAAATCTTGCTAATATTGAGCAAGGCAAAAACATGACAACTCTAAGTTATTACAACCTGTTCAAAGCCATGGCTAACCAGGTAGAGGAAAGCCTGACCGACCAGGAGGTGATTGTCTGCTTCAACTCCAAACTGATATCCAGACAATTGATATATGAACTCTCTACACGAGAGCCGAAAACAAAATCCAATTTGTACAACGTGGCCTATGCCATCGCCATGGCGGAAGAGAAAAGCAAGAAAAGATCTCGAGAAAATGAAACAGCTTTGTTGGAACCAACCTGGTTTCCAATGGAAGTAACTACAAGGGAAAGAATAGGAATCGGCTACAGAAAAAGCCGAGGTCTTCACCCCACTTACTAAACCTATCATGGAGATCATGCAGTTGATAAACCTACCAGAGCCCCGACCATTAAGTGATAGGTTGAAACATGTCCGGGAAAATTCTAAGTATTGTGCCTTCTACAAGGATCACGAAAATGATACAAAGAATTGCATCTCCCTTAAAAGGATGATCCAAAGATGGGTTGATGAATGGAAACTTGACCGGTATGTTATGTGAAAAGATAAAAAGCGAGGAAGAGATGATGATGATGATAGAGATGAAAGGGAGGACAGACCTCCTAGAGCAAAACTCCACGTCATAAGGGAGGAGGCAATCTCCAGCAAAAAGTTGAAGGATCAAATACATGAGCTAAGTAAAGTCTACCACATCCATGCATGGGTGTATAAAGAAGAGAAAGTCATCAGCTTCTCCCCGAATGAGCTAGCAGGGAGTCGAGTAGTTCGCGAACAACCCCTGGTGATCAAGGGGAGAATAGATAATTGTGAATCGGAGAGACTCCTCATAAACTCGGAGGCCTCCAGGGATATTTTGTACTAATCTACCTTCCAAAAGATGAATTTGAAAGATAGCATGCTTGAACCATAATCTGGTAGACTGGAAGGCTTCACTAACCACAAGGTAAATGCCATGGGGACATTTGACATGTTACTTGAAGTTGGTGAATGCCCCTTTCGAGCTGAGGCCACAGTAGCATTCGTGGTCATGGATTTAGCTAGTAAATATCATGTCATCCTAGGCATTCCAAGTCAAGGCAAATTTGGGATGGTCGCCTCCCTCCCCCACCAGCGAGTTAAATTTCCTCTTCCCGCAGGAAATGGATGTGTGAGGGCGATCCCCAAGTACTTCTTGGAACATGTGATGAAGACAAGGAAAACGGCTAGAAAAATGGAAATCGGCATGCCGGAAGAAAAACTAAAAATTTCTAAGTCTGTAAAGACTATCAGTACCAGTTATAGGCTTAATTTGATCTTTGAAGCCGAGGACAAGAAACACATGATACTGGACATTCACAAAAGGGAGGAGGAAACAGAACCTGCATCGGACAAGGAAAGGGAGAAGTGGTTCAAGGATACAAACAATGAAAGCTTCTGATTACGCCGTCCGACATAGTCCCTCGGCTCGTCAGTCGGACAGTAACTCGGGGCCGACCAGGACATAGGACAGAGATCGGTACATGGACGAACTAGTTGAAATCGAGGACCTGGACATAAATGGTGATGATGGAAGGAGACTTAGAGAAATTATCATCGAAACTTTGCAATTCAGGGACGGACCAGAAATGGAGCCATTGGATTAATTGGAAGAGATAGAACTCAATCCCGACTACCAGAAGCAAAGAATAAAAATTGGAGGGCAGCTCTCCCCAGAAGAAAAGGAGGAGATCGTTGCCCTACGTAAAAATAACCTAGATATCTTTGCCTGAAGGGTCGAGGATATGAGGGGAATAAAAGAAGAGGTGGTCGTTCACAGGTTGGAGTTCGACCCGTCTGCTAAGCCCATCAAGAAAACAAGAAGAATTTTTGCTAATGACAAGGAGGATGTGATCAAGGATGAGGAACAAAAATTGCTAAGTGCTGGAATTATCAGAGAGGCAACCTATCCTATCTGGTTGGCCAATGTTGTGATGGTCAAAAAGCGAAACGGGAAGTGGCGTATGTGCGTAGATTTTACAGATCTCAACAAAGCATGCCCGAAAGACAGTTATCCTCTCCCCATAATTGACAAACTGGTAGACTCTATTGTCAGACATAGAACTTTCAGCTTCTTGGACGCATACTATGGGTACAACCAAATAAAAATGGCCGAGGGAGACATCAAGAACACAACATTCCAGGCAGCCATAGGAATTTATTGCTATGGCATGATGCCTTTTGGGCTAAAAAGCGCTGGTGCAACCTACCAACGCATGGTCAACAAAGTAATTGGGGAGCAAATTAGTCGGAAAATGGAAGCATATATTGATGACATTGTCATTAACACTAGGACTGGCAGCCATGCCCTAGAATTAAAAGAAACTTTTGACAACCTAAGGGCAAATAACATGAAATCGAACCTGAGCAAGTGTGTGTTGGGGGTAACAACTGGAAATTTCCTAGGTTTTATGCTATCACAAAGAGGGATAGAGGCAAATTCGGAGAAAATCAAAGCTTTGGTCGACATGCAAGAACCTACCAACATCAAAGAAGTTCAAATGTTGAATGAGAGAGTAGCATCCCTTGGTAGGTTTATCGCAAAGTCTGCAAAAAGGTCAATACCATTTTTCAAAGTCCTTAAGGGGACCAAGAGTTTCTCCTGGACATCGGAATGCTCAGAATCATTTAAACAGTTAAAGGAGTACTTGGGCTCCCCCCACTACTAAGCAGCCCAGTCATGGGAGAGATGTTGTACGTCTTCTTAGCAGCCACTAACCATGCTATAGCTGATGTGCTAGTCCAAAATGAGGGGAACACTCAGAAACCCATCTACTATGTGAGCAAGGCACTATCAAAAGTGGAAAGCAGATATTTCAACGCAAAAGAAATAGCTTATTCCTTGTTCATAGCTGCAAGGAAATTACGAGCATACTTTTCTGCAAACCCCATAACTGTGTACACTAATGCACCCCTCAAGAAAATCTTGCATAAGTTGGACTGCTCAGGACATCTCCTTAACTGGTCTATCGAACTTACAGAGTTTGCATCAGATACCATCCTAGGAAGACACTTCTAGCACAGCCTCTGGTCGACTTCATGGTCGAAACCGCCTTCACAGGCGAACACGACCCCACCTCCCGTAAGCATAAAAAACCTGAGGGAGAAGAGCCGACCATCGAGCTACCACCTAATTGTTGGGTCATATACACAGATGAGTCAGCCACTAAGGAGAGAAGCGGAGCTGGAGTAGTACTGGCAAGTCCCAATGGGGAGCACACCATCCGGGACATAATCAGATTCAAGTTCCCCGCCTCGAACAACCAGGCTGAGTATGAGGCTTTGATATTCGGCATAGAGTTGGCCTCCTTCTACGGGGCAACAAAGATTGCCGCCTTCTGCGACTCCCAGCTCGTAGTAAAGCAAATAAAAGGGGAATACAACACTCAGCACCCCATCCTGACAAAGTATAAAGAGCTCGTCCTAAACATAATGAAAAGGTTCGATTTTTTTAGATAAGTTAGATAGGACGAGAAGATAACTAAGTAGCATACCTCTTGTCCAAACTTGCAATCATTGACGTGGCTGACCTGGATGCTAACCTACTCATAGTCTTTACTGAAGAGCCAGATTACGAAATACTACGAGTGATGCTCCTGAACGGGGAAGAGAAATGTTGGATAGACAAGTATGCAGACTTCATTGAAAGGGACCAACTGCCAGACGATGAGATACGAGCAAGGGTCATCAAGAAAAAGTCAGTAGGGTTCACAGTATGGAACGGGGTCTTATACAGAAGATCGTTCACGAAACCCCTTCTCAGATGTGTCCACCCCAAAGAAACAGAGCATCTCTTGGCAGAAGTCCACGACGGCATATGTGGCGGTCACCCAGGGGCCAGAACCTTAGCCAATAAAATCATCACGCTAGGTTACTATTGGCCAACATGAGAGATAACACCCAAGCCTACGTCAAAAAGTGCGACAAGTGCCAGAGATATGTAGACATCCCCAGAGTCCCATCAGTCGAGCAAACCCCCATAATTACTACTTGGCCATTTAACATGTGGGGGATCGACATCATCGGACCCTTCCATCCCGCCCGTGTTAACTGCAAGTATGTGATCGTGGCAGTCGACTATTTCTCCAAATGGATAGAAGCAAAGGCATTAGAAAAAATTACAGAGGAGAATTCTTTTAACTTCGTCCATGACTTTATCTGGTGTCGCTTTGGGGTCCCACACACTATCATCTCAGACCATAGTCTCCATTTCTCCAAGGCTTTCACAGTAGAGCTAAACAAACTAGGAGTTAGACACATCAAGTCTTCTGTGAGTCGACCTCAATGCAATGGCCATAAGCCGCAAATAAGCTGGTACTAACAGACCTGACCAAAAACCTAGAAGGAAGTGATGATAGATGGTTAGACGAACTCCCCTTAGCCTTATGGGCAGTTCGCATAACCACCCGTGGGCCAACAGGGGAAACCCCATTTGAACTGACTTTTGGATCTAAGGCTATGGAACTAGAATAGATGGTTATCCCCACGGCCAGGAATACCAACTATGAAGAGCAAGTAAACAAAGTCAACAGGTTATTAGTGTTGGTGTAATGCCCTAGGCTTTAGTTATGTTTAACTTAAAACCGTTATGTATTATCTTTATCGTTTAAGTTTATTATTTGATTATTATATATTTTGCATATTTATTGTAATAATCTCCGTCCCTAATTATTAAGAGAATAATTAGTATAATTATCAATGGATAATCATATGATGATTATATGCATAGAGATGCACATTGAAATTATGGGTACTTGTTAGTGAACAAGTGACTGGACTTGACCCGTATGAGATTTATGTCATGGTCAAATGTCATAATTAAATCTCATATGGTCACTTCATTTAGTCCCTAGACCTGAGATTATCATGACCTTACATGTGATGAAAGTCATGTTTGATTTTAGTCAAACGATATCTTAACACGATATTTATAAAGGCTATCTTTGGCATGATCGGAATCATGATGGGAAGGATGATAAGTCAAGATGGAATTTGTCCCTCGAATGAGAGATGTTCTGCTTGGGCCCCTCGATGAGTGATAATGATGAAAGTGTGTGGCCACACCCCAATGCGATTGGATTATCATTATACTCAAGATCGAGAAAGCATTGAACAAATACAAGTTGACGTGGACTATGACTTGTGTTCAATATAACATCGTGAGACAAAGGGAGAAATGGAAGTGTACCATTGGAAACGTGAACTCTTACGTTATATTATTTGGGTAGACATAATGGCTTGCTAGAGTTCGCTTATGTCTTATGAGGGTCGATATGATCGAGTTCATTGCCAACATAATATAATCCTATTGGGTCACACACAACTAGAATGAATTGGTTAAACCAAAGAAGAAAATGATTGAGAGTTCCCGCATATGACCTTCCCCGGTCGTGCGACACAACATGGCCAATGGCTGTTTATGGTCGTGCGACAACTTAAGCCTCAAAGGCGGTTCACAGACTTTCCTAATACGATTAGGAAACTAATACCTATACTAATGTAGTATAAATATTAAAGTCTGTGAACCCTAATGAGAGCTAGCCGAATTTTTCAAGAAAGAAAATCTCACCAAAAAGGTTTCTCAATATTTCATCCATAGGTTTAAGAATCTAGCAATTCTCAAGAACTGTTATTGGTTCATTCTTACGTGTGGATACTACTAGAGGGTCTTCGCTCGTACGACGATCAAGGCCTAGAGTTCTATTGTTCTAATCAATATGAAGATTCAAGTTTTGAAGATCGAAGTTTGTGATTCAAAATCACATTGATAATTGTTCGATAGCTCAAGACTAGAAAGCAATAAAGGTTGGTAAATTCTATCTCATAGGAATTCAATTTAATCATATAGAACGGATCTTAGGGCTTGGGTTTTGTGTTATTTAGATGCTTATTTCGCTGCGCATGGACCCATAAAACCCAAATGCTTAGACCTAGACTTAGTAGTTGAAAGGAGGTTGGCTTCCCAGATGAGAATGGTGAATTATAAGCAAAGAACCAAAGTCTACCACGACAAGAGGGTCAACAAAAAAGTATTCCAAGTAGGGGACTGGGTACTTAAAAAATTAGAAGTTACGGGCAGAAAAGCCGAGAACAAGCTCTTTCCAAATTGGGAAGGTCCTTACATCATCACTCAAGTCATTAAAGAAGGGACCTACAGAATGAAGACCCTAGATGGACAAGAGCTAAAACATCCATGACACTCCGACCATCTTTGGAGATACTATCTATAGTTTATAAGTCTATTTTTTAAGTAGATTAGATTTAAATTCTTCGCATTTTCTTGTTTATAAACAAAGTAGGATTGCAGTTTGATGTAATCAGTTTCAATTAATAAAGTTAGCATTTGTCAAAGAACAGCTAGGCAAAAACTACAACTAGCACGACAAATCCCTAAGACGAGCACCTAGCTCGCACTAAATTAGGTGAAATGCCTAAGTTACCAAGACGAGCACTTAGCTCGCACCTTGGATGAAATGTCCAAGTCATAAAGATGAGCACCCAACTCGTTCTAAATTGGATGAAATGTCCAATTTACAAAGATGAGCACCTAGCTCGCACCTTGGATGAAATGTCCAAGTCATAAAGACGAGCAACATATTGCTCGCACCTTAGGTGAAATGCCTAAGTTATTAATAAGAGCACCTAACTCGCACCTTGGATGAAATTTCCAAGTCATAAACACAAGCAACCTATTGCTCGCACCTTAGGTTAAATGCCTAAGTTACTAAGATGAGCACATAGCTCGCACCTTGGATGAAATGTTTAAGTTATAAAAATGAGAAACCTATTGCTTGAACCTTAGGTAAAATGCCTAAGTTATTAAGACGAGCACCTAGATTGCACCTTGGGTGAAACGCCTAAATCATTAAGACGGTCACTTAGCTCGCATTACATGGGTGAAACGCCTAAGTACCTAAGACGGGCAAGATTCCTCGAACAAAAGGCGAAAAGCATATGTCGAGCGTCCACCTCGACATAAAGGAGTCAAAGGCCTAACATTATACAACATACATTCAGCAAACATAAGCAATAGTAAAAGTAGTTTAATATTCAAACAAAAGAAAAGACGCAAAGATGGAAGCAAACGGACATCATATTAACAAAGATCGTGCAATGCCTCCCATAAACCGGGCTAAGGCATGCCGGCCAAAGTATATTGCCTCCCTTAAAATGGGCTATGCGGCATTCAAAAAAACATATATATATATATAAAATATATATATATATATATATATATATATATATATATATATATATATATATATATATATATATATATATATATATATATATATACAAGGGTGGAACTTGTTCAGGTTTTACATCAACAAAAACAGAAAAAACGTTCAAGCTTGGCCGTCACCCCCAACCGGTGCCATATTGCTCGGTCGCGGCTTACGGAATAGTGTTTTGGCTGGTCTGGTCCTCCCTGAAATCTTCTTCCTCGCCTTCTGAGTTCTCCGCCTCCTCCTCGATCTTCTCCATGAGAACGTGGATATTTTGGGGGTCAACGGGAGGGGGAACCCAGGCAGGTCGGCCTTCATGAGCGTCCCTTGAGGCAATCACCTTCAAGGCATTTTCAGAATAGGGCACAAGGGAGTGCCCAGACCGGGCAGCAATAAGAATCATGGCATATGAGTCGGGCAAGCACGCCTTAGTTGACATTGAGAGACGTATCCACCATAGCCCTCCTGGCCAAATGCAAGTATCCATCTGAGTACATGGTGGTCGTCTTCTCTGCCACATCTTGCCTAAAAGCTAGGCTGGCTTTATAACGAGCTATGTCATCTGCCTCCCTAGATGGTATGTTTGCCTCCAACTCATCAAATCAGGAAGCAACCTCCTCGGCAATTCTCTTGGTCTCAACCCTTTGCTTCTCTAGCTCTTCCAGCCTGACCTTGGCAGCCTCCTCAGCCTAAGCAAGAGCCTCTTTAGCCACTCTCTCCTCTTCCTCAGCTTAGGCCTTGGCCGCCTTGCAGGCATCCACGTCCTTTCTCAAAGAAAAAAGAAGCTCCACGGCTTTCTGAAGGTCAGCCTTATCCTTCTCAGCCTGGCGTTCCATCTTCTTCTCCAAGACCTCAGCGACATTGAATTTGATGGCCTAATAAGTCATGACCATGGCAAGCTGCACAATAGAAAGGAAGTCAATAAAAAAGCACAAGTATAAAACAAAAGGTGATAATCAAAATAAGACGATCAAGTATACCTGCCTAAGTAGGAGGTATTTCTTGTTGGACAGGTGTTACATGGTCGGCTTAGTCTCAAGGAATTGATCCAAGAGGTCCTCATCAAAAGACCAGTGGATCACTGCCCGGTCAAGTCTCAGCTTGGGGCCCTTAATACAGACCTTTGAGGGGAGGGGATTGGCACACTTCCTCAACAAACTGCTCGGCCTCGACATAGGTGCGAATGAGACGAGTAGGCCCCTCCAACGAGGAGGGACCGACTGAAACTTTCTTGGAGGAAAGTTCCTCCTCGGCCATGGACTCCTCCCTTTGTATTTTTTGACTTGGGGTCCATGGCCTCGCTCTATTACCCTCGGTTTTCACCAAGCCAGTTGGCCTTAAGGCCTTAGCAGTCTCTGGGATCATCTCCTGGACTTTACGTGCCTCCTCGACTTAGGCCTCCTAACCATCAACTTCCTCCTAGGTGGGTGCCCCGGCACCTCCCACCGGCTTAATGGGCAAGGCCCCAACCTCCTTAGTAGATTAGACAGCTTGACGATCAATAGCGTCAGCACGCCTTTTATTCTTGGTTGAGGACCTGGATATCCTCCTTTTCACCTTTATGAGGGCTTGGGGATCCAATAATTCATCCTCCATCTTCCTTATATGTTCCTCGGTGAGATCTGCAGAGAAAGAACAAATGGAGTCAGCAAAACAACGACGAGCAGAATAACATATTGCATAAAACATAAGTGTTCAAACGTGAAGGAAGAAAATTACAGCTGTCCACATCATTCTCGGACAAACACTTGTTGTCATACAATTTACATATGTCGCACTGGGAGTGGAACACCAAGCCGGGATGCACCCTCCAGTCTGGGTAACGGTTCACCCTTATGACGGAGACCATGGGCACCTGCCCATCTAAGGGACCAAGCATAATGTCATCATGCACATAATATCTTTGGTCGGTCAACAAACTTGACCAACACAACGTCCCCACTGAGGCAAACTGTTCCAACCTCTCCACTGAGGAAAATTTTGTGAAAGGAAGATTGGCAAGGTTCAAAACCAAGGTCCGCAAAGACAACACAATAAAGCCCGTCAAGTATCTCACGCCGTTGGCTCCTATCATGGCGGGACGGCCTCCGCGTATCCTCAAAAAATTCACAAATGAAAGTGGTCCAGGGAAGCCTGAGACCTAATTGGAACTGTTTGTAGAAAAAGGACATGTGGTTCAAACTATAAAAGAAATCGCTTAAGGAATCCTTATCGGGAAGAGGCAAGCCAGGGACATAGGTTAGATGGTACTCATCTCCGGACACCCCAAACTTATCATCCAACTCTTGGATCATGGGCTCCCGCCTAAATTGCCTAGCCCTAGAGTACCAGCATCTACCCCTCGAGACCTACCACGGCCTCTTGGACGAGCACCGCATGAGCTCCCTTCGTAAAAGCATCAACGATCCTCCCCGACGAGGAGAGACCGCTTGGAAGATCTGATATCACTTTGACCTCTCCCCAACATATCCGTAATAAAATAACGAGTCACTGGCTGGACAAGGACATGCTTAACGACGAGGGCAAGGAAAAATTCCTCCCCGCCTCACTCATCAACGTCGAGGAAGAAATCTCACCTAACGGTGGACACTCCAAGTGATTAGCCTTCAGATAGTACAAATTAATATGGTCAAGGATCTCTATCCATCCTCAGAATAACACTATATTGGGGGAATCAACACTAAGACGATCAATCCTAAGTCGACTAGGATAATCGACATCGGTTCTAGGAGCTTAGTACCTTGTCAAGATTTCCCCAATGTCGTTTAAACCTACCATCATCCACGGACATTCGATCCACTAGTAAACTCTAAGGTTTTGAGTATGGTAGCAGTACGAGGCGTTTGGGTTACTCCTCCACGTTCTTGCCATGACTAGGAACGAGGAAATCACACAAAAATCTCAAGAAAAGAGTCAAGGGGCAACAATGGCGGTTCTAGAACCTAACTAAATGCAAAATCTAGAAATGTAAAAGAAAAGTGATTTGGGGAAGAAATTATACCTGATTTAGAGTTTAATGAAGAAAGTGACCGAAGATTTGAGCTCAAATGCTTGAGAAATCACGCCAAATGTCAAGAAGCTCTCCAAGAAATCGCACCTTATGGGTTCTTCTCAAATGCAAGGGTGATAAAAGAGTAAAAATGAAAAGGGTTTAACCTTTTATACCCAGGTCCAAACGGGTATGGGGTGACACAATGGGCCGTACGTATTCCCACTCTCTCGAATTCTAATATTGTTGTGTGTTCCCAATGCGAATGTCTCACAATTATGAGTGTGTACATCAACGTCTATAACCGGCGGATAAATGATTAACCGCCTCGTAATTCAAGAAAAAGTCTCTTCGTATCCGTAAGTCAAGGACGAGGTACGCTTCCTCCTCGGCAAAGCCGAGCTAGAAGTCGGGGCCACTAAACGATATAAAACATATACGACCATGGGCAATAAAATGGGCAAACCCCAATGGATTGAGCCCAATGAAAATATGCACAAGTCCTAAATGCGATGTAGTGAATGGGCTTCCCTACCAATGCTCGTCATCCTCTCCTTGTCATAAAACACCATGTCGACCTATACATAGGGAAATAGTCTTATAACTAGAACGACCAGAGAACTAAAGTTATGTTGACCAAGACACACGGTTAAGTCGATCAGTATCTCTTGTGTGATTATGTTCCGCTGCAAAGTCTTTTTAAGTTTTGGTTTTGTGAATCTGGCCTAAAGGTGTTATCGTTATTGCTACCAACACTTTGGATAACACTTGAGTTTTTCATTTAAAACAGGTCGTTGATAGTTTCAACAAATAATAGAATTAGAAAGATTTGTCTTTATCATGATTTTGAGTATCTCTATCAGCAGTATATATATATGATCCGAAGAAATAACCCTAAAGACTAAAAGAAAGCATGAAACAAGCCCGAAATGGAGTTATGTGCCTATGCGGTCACATAGCTCCACAGTAGCTTGCGGTCACATAGCCCGCACCTACATCTCCGCAATTTTCCTCTTTTTTTCCCTCTTGGGTCCTCGGTTTGGCTCCACTCCCATCAGATTAGCCTCACTTATCTTTTGATAAGGAATTTAATAAGGATGACATTGTTATCGTTAACATCACTGTATAAAAGCAAGACTCAAATGACCTGAATAATGAATTATTAGTATGAACACATATAAATCAACAATTCTCGCTAGATAATACATAAACCAAGATATAACAAACTACCTCAACTTTTTTGTGACAATGCTTTGTTGAAAAGTTCGCACAAAACTAGGAAGGCATTATACCAACCGGAGATTCACGGGCCAAAAAAGCAATACAATTATATGTATGTAACTTTTGATGATTGTGTTACCAAGATACTCGGCCAACACGCTATTGCAGACGACGCAACTTTGTATATAAGCTCCTACTTGCGCTAAAATGAAAGCTAGAATCAGAACTAACCAAGCCAAAATTGAACATGTTTCTAATATCCTTACAACCAGGGGCTGATGATGAACACTTCGGGTCCCAAATCTGGGGGCCGGCCCGCAAGCCCGCCACCCTTCGCCGCCCGCCAAGCTCGCCATCCAGCCCATCCCGTGTAGAAGAGGTGGGCCGGATTTGGAAATTAGGTCACAGGCCGGCCCAAGCCCACATGCTTTTTTGGCCCGTTAAGCCTGCCCCGCCAAGTCCGCCCATATGCAAATTTCCAGTTTTTTCTTTTAATTCAATATAAATCTTCTTTAACTTAACACATGAAAGGGCTTGGTAGAGTGGTTTAGTTGTTTCCTTAGGATATTTGGGTCCAAGTTTGAATCTCCCCATTGTCATTTCGTCTTTTGAATTTTTTATAATTTATGAAATTGTATAAATATTAAGAAATCTAAGCATTAATATATAGAAGCAAGTGACCAAGTGGTTAAGTGCTTTGTTTAATTTGGAATGACAAGAGTTCAACTCCCCTTACCTTCATTTCTTTTTTAATTTCTGAAATTTATAAACAAAAAAAACTATAGATCCCCCTACCAATTTAAACGGGCGGGCCGGAGCTGGCTTGGGCCGAAGGCAACAAGCCGGGTTAGTTCACCTGGTCCGTGAGTTTGTATTTGACAGGCCGGGCCGACTCGTGTGTGCATCATCACCATGGGCAGAGCCACCCTTTACCGGCAATTTTCCCCCATCCAACCTTTACATTTAAAATTGCACCAAATTACTACTATTACATTTTGATTTTACCATTAAAAATTGTATATTCTTCCCCCCCCCCCCCCCCACACACACACACACAACAAAAAAATATGTTTAATTCTTTAAAGCCCCCTCAACCCAAATCAAAAGCTATCAAAATTCACATAATTTACTAAAGTCCACATACACACGAGGCCCAAATCAAAATTCTTTATAAACTACACAACCCTTTGACCCGCTCTTATACCTTATTTATAGAAGCTGGTTAATACTTTTTTTTTAATTTTTTTTTATTTTTTCTAGTTTTATACCTTAGAGGTATCGGAACGGACTGTTTAATAAAATTTGAAGGTTTTTTATTATTTTTTAAGAATATATATGGAAAATTGTAAAAAAAAAAAAAAATACTCTTATACCTAAGGTATAAGAGTACTTCTAGTCTTATATCTTAAGTATAGGAGAAGACTAATAAAAGTGTGGATTTATATGAAATTTTCAATATTTCGTAAGTTTTAATTGATTTTTTGTCTGGCTGAGGGGCCCTAGAATTCAAAGCCCAAAAAAATAACATAATATTATATTTTTGTCCCATTTAAACTAAATTTAGATATTACTCCCTATCTCACCCTAATTAGGATTTTCCATCTCAGCACGGAGATTAAGAAATAATATTATAATAAGAGCAGATAGAATGAGCGTAGCAAGTATTGTGAGTATGAAAATTAAAATAGGAGAGAGAATGAGTGGGAGGAATAGTAAGGTGATTTTGGTTGTGATTAGGACGGAGGGAGCATATCATAGTGTTTTAATATAAAATAATCTTTCATATGTTTCAAAATATTCTGACTTCGTTATTGCATACAACAACAAAGCCTTGCTCTCAAATAATTTGAGGTTGGCTCATGATTCGCTATATAAAAACGTTAATGAAGTCATGGAGTCCTCACTCTAAATACTAACCTAATCCATAAAAAAAAGTTAAAAAACTATTGCTTAATCACTTCTGATATCTGATGTCCCTTTCAATATTTATGGGTTCAAATCCCACCTGAACGGGATATTTCGTGATGGGCCGGGTCCAATACATATCTACGAGCTATGGGCTACCAAGCCAACATGGATCCAGATCAATGAAGCCCACCAAGTTTTGGAGACAGGGCCCGTCGATACGCTAGATGGCGGTCGTCGCCAATGAGCGACCAAGCCCATCTAACGACGAGCCTTCCCTTCACAAGCCAGACTCCATTCCAGCGTAGAACGACGGTCGTCGCCATTGAGCGGTTTGACTCGCTAGTCGAGTCTTGATAAGGCGACGATCCTCCTGGACATACAGCTCCAGGTCGTCCCTTCACTTAGCTTCCTCAATAAGCTTGATTAATTAGCTATATTGGGGTAAAGTCAGACCTGACATGGAGACATTCTGTGCGTGCAATCATGGAAACAGTAATAACGCCAAAAGGTGCGCAGGTTGACTTTCCTTTATAAGCCAAACTACTTATCTGTGTCAGACACCACAGTGTCCTTACTCAGACGGACCAATCACGGCGTGACACGTGTGCGCCTAGGGAACCAAGATGATCCAACGGTTGGCAGCAACCCAATCCAACGGTCCAGGTGAAAACCCTAATACCACTTTATCCACTATAAATATGAGAACAGAATCATGGACTAAAGTAATGCATTTCTGCATATTCACGTATACACACACTCTCCATACTATTTTCACTATTTTCCAGTCCATACGCTGATTCTCACGCCGGAGGGGCTTGCCGGAAGACCCCTGGCTGCTAGCCACTCGCTCTTTTCTTGTGGTGTGCAGTGTTACAAGTCACCAATCATTCGCCGGACACAATACCCGAGCCTAAACACATTCTGCACCATCGATTGGTTCCATTGCCGGAACCGTTTGTCGCTGACCTTTCAACCACGTATCAACAATTAAAACCTGGAAAATGGTGTCAGACGGACACACGCCAAGCGAATCCACCGGAGACGAAGGCAGACCTCCTTCCCCTCAGCAAGGCCAACAAGAAAATCCTAGACCACCCTCTCCACCTAGGAACCCTAATTTAAGGGTTACCAGGTCACAAGGGGTGGTTGATGATACAGGCCTTCAAACGGCAAGGAGAAGAGAAAAGAGACCTGCAACTGAGCGTCAGAGACGACCCCCACTGGAGCGGAGACCCGAGGGAGCTACTGTACGAAATTTGGGTGGCCCATCAAACCCACATCTCGACAGAGCCGCTGTCCTCGTCGAAAGAGCCAATGCCCTCCACGAGCTCATACAAATTCAAGACGAGCTGATTAAAATGGCTGAGGGACAACGCCCTCAAGCATCCCACCACACTGTCTCGTCGAGGAGGAGAACCCAGAGGGGGAACAATGGTCGGCGCGAAGGAACTGCTGCTGAAAACGAACGAATTGTGCCACAAGTTGATCTCAGAGAGCATCTCAACCAAAGACGAAGTGAGGGAGTCCCGTCGCAGCGACGACGGGATGAGGCAGATAGAGAGCCTCATCGATCTTTAGCCACAAAACCAAGTTGTTCGTGAAATGACCCCGTCGTTGAGAAATGAACGAGCCCCAAGTTATTGGGAAAGAACGCGCACCCCACCTCGTCGTGAACGAGAGCCGTCAAGATCTTATAGGCCAGCTCCACCACCAAGCTACAGGGGAGAAAGATCCATATCCCGACGACCTGCTCCCACCGAGAGG